>PVKH010029628.1:0-12629 GCA_004027955.1 Chaetophractus vellerosus | reverse complement strand
AACTACCATCCGCGGACTTACCGAATGTCTTATCTATCGCCATGGCATTCCACACAGCATTGCTTCTGATCAAGGAACCCATTTCACAGCAAATGATGTGTGGGAATGAGCACATGCCCATGGAATTCACTGGTCTTACCATGTTCCCCATCACCCTGAAGCAGCTGGATTAATAGAACGATGGAATGGCCTTTTGAAGTCTCAATTATGGTGCCAACTAGGTGGAAATTTTAACTTGCAACAACCCAATCCAATCAGGCAATGTTCTCCAGGAGGCTGTGTATGCTCTAAATCAGCATCCTCTCTATGGTGCTGTTTCTCCCATAACCAAGATTCATGGGTCCAGGAATCAAGGGGTAGAAATGGGAGTGGCACCACTCACTGTTACCCCTAGGGACCCACTAGGAAAATTTTTGCTTCCTGTCCTTGCAACCTTATGCTCTTCTGGTCTACAGGTTTTAGTCCCAAAAGGAAGAGTGCTGCCACCAGGGAACTCAACAAAGATTCCATTGAACTGGAAGTTAAGACTGCCACCTGGTCACTTTGGGGTCCTCTTACCTCTGAATCAACAGACAAAGAAGAGAATTACTCTGCTGGCTGGGGTGATTGATCCTGACTATCAAGGGGAAATAAGACTGCATCAACATAATGGGGGTATAGAAAAGTTTGCCTGGAATACAGGAGATCCCCTGGGGCACCTCTTAGTACTGCCATGCCCTGTGATTAAAGTCAATGGAAAATTGCAACAATCCAATCCAAATAGGAGTAACAATGGCCCAGAATTTTCAGGAACAAAAGTTGGGATCACCCCACCAGGCAAAGAACCATGGCCAGCTGAAGTGTTTGCTGAGGATAATGGGAACATGGAATGGGTAGTGGGAAAAGGTAGTAATAAATATGAACTTTGACCACGTGACCAGTCACAGAAATGAGGACTGTAATGGTCATGAATCTTTCCTCCTTGTTTCATTATGAGTATGATTGCATATGTACACAAAACAAATTTCTTTGTTTTCTTCCTCAACCTTTTCCCTTATCATATGACAAGGTGCATTAGTTTCATGTCATGATATTTAAGGATGCCAAGTTTAAGAGTGAATATTGGGCCGGCTGTAGCCCAGTGGATAGGGCGCCGGTTTACCACATGGGAGGCCCTGGGTTCGGTTCCCGGGGCCTCTCCGAGCGGGCAGACCGCCTTGAGAGGGCAAGCCGCCATGGGTAAGGCAGAGCCGCCACGGGCAGGTCAAAGCCGCCATGGGCAGGGCAAAGCCACCATGGGCAAGGCAAGTCGCCTGCGAACAGAGCAGAGCTGCCTACAAGCAGAGCAGTGCCGCCCGCAAGCGGGGCAAGCTGCCTGCGCGGTGAGCTGACTGGGCGCGTCGCCGCAACGGGGGGAGACAAAGCAGACACAGAAGAACGCAAAAATGAACACAGCAAGAATAAGCAAAAAGGGGGGTATATGTAACAACAACAAAAAAAATTAAAAAAATAAAAGAGTGAATATTACCCAAGGACTTGCACCCTATTGTGTAGAGAATTAATGTGTTTCCAGTTGTACACAGAAGAGTTGAACATTGTTAGGTGGAAATATATATATATGCATGACTTTTATTGCTTTTACTTAGAGACTAAGTGTGGTTTAAGGTAGTGTGTATGGTTGCTAAGTTGACAAGGGGTGGACAAGGGGTGGACTGTGTGTTAGGCTAATGTGTCAACTCAGCAAGGGAGTTGTGCCCAGTTGTTTGGTCAAGCAAGCACTGGGCTAACTTTAATGCAAGGACATTTATGGACTTTAGTCACCAGTGAGTTTACTGCATACATAGCTTATTACATCTACATCAGCCAGGAAGATTGCCATGAGCAATGGGTGACACTTGAATGCCTTATAAGGGGAAGTGATTTCAGCATTCAGAAAGAATTTTCCAGCTCGTCTTTGGACAGCCAGCATCTCCAGGAAGCTCATCAAGGACTTTCACTGGACTTTCATCAGAGCCCCTGGTTTGCAGCCTGCCTGTGGAACCTGGACTTGTGCACCTCCACGGTCATGTGAGAGACTCTTATAAAATCTCATACTATTGACAGATATCTCCTGTTGATTCTGTTTCCCTAGAGAACCCTGACTTAATACATCATCCTTTAAAACCAAGGGAAAAAAAGAAACTTATTGTTTTTTTTCAAGCTTAATTTTCAAGGAGACATGGAAATGATGGGGTTTGTGGCTGTCTGTTAATTTATAACCAATGTTTTCATTTTTTAAACCCTTGTTCTTGCCTATTCCTTTTATTATCCCTTTCATACACTTAACAATTCAATCATTATAATTTATTATCTCTCATACACTGTTTCTTCTTAACAGGTCCTGTATTTTTGACCCTTATTTGCACATTTCTCAATTCAGTAACAAAATAAAATGACAATTAAAATCTATAGATTGTAAGTGTACTGAAGTGGGGAATAATATTTTATATTACTCCTAGATCCACTACAATATGTAATGCTTTGCTATATTTATGGAAGATGGAGATTAATTTATTCACAGACCTTATTATCATGCATTAGATTCAGGATTAGTAAATTTTACCTTAATATAGAAGATTCTTATAAAATAATTTTATATCAAATTATATTTCTTGTCCTATGATCATCCATTACTCATTTTATAGATGTAAATTAGAATGCTGTTCATAGCATTACCTATATCCCATACTACAAATAAACCATTGGTACTTAAGTATTAGCTTTTCAATGTTCACGATCCTACAACACTCTTGAAATACGCTATTACAAGCAATTTATCTGTTGGATTTATTAATGTTGGATTTTTTCTTTTATCTTCCATCTTTTACCTAAGGAAAATAAAACTTTGAGGAAAGATTATAAATCCAAAGCAAATACCAAAGCAATTATAGTATTTCTGTCAAAAGCTTTTTCCCCTTTAATGTAAGGGAAAAAAAAAACTGTTTATAGCAAAACTGTTCCATATCCTGGGTGCTAGAAAAACTTTGCTTGCCAGTAGTAATTCCTCGGTTAAAGCAACAACACATATAAATAGTGTGAGTGATTTAAATGGCTGACACTGCAGTTCATAATAAACCAGCTTTATCCATGGAGTATTAATTAGTATATATCTTTTAAAACACTGTACTTGATACCTATACCAATTTATACAAGTCTCTTATATACATATATACTATATAATAGTTGACAACTCACTGATATATGATTACAAAGTTATATGAAATATATAAATGTAAACAATAGAATCTATAGAAGAGTGGGCAGCATTCAATAATAACTTTTTCTTTCCTAAACCAAAATAATGGTTGTACTAAGAGAAGAGGGGGAAAATTACTATTATCAAACTGATCTATGCACTTCCATGCTCCTCAGGGCCCCAAAATCAATATTGCTCTTTAGCTCTGCCAAATGAACTGTGTGCTATTTTTAGTACAGACTCCAGAGGTAAACAGTTTCCTCACTTGCTTATAAAAGAGATCCAAAACGTTCTAATTAGAATAGGGTTTACTGGTACTCCATGAGTTCCTTCTACTAAGGCTGCTCAAACATTTCATCTAAAGAATCTGAGCACACATATAGTGTGCTGAGAACTATAAGTGATGTATCAGAACAATAAAGTGAGAAATAAGTACAGTCCTACAACCACTACTGAAAGCAAGGATAATATAATTAATGGGAAAGACAAAAACAAGGGGCTAAAATCGGAGGACCAGCAAACAACAAAACATTCTTAAGGCAATTTTTATGGCAATTGTCAGTTCTGCCATAATGTTACATACAAGCAGCATCAAAATGTGAGGCTATCTGTTTCAGTTATCAATTAATTGCCTCTCAGCTCCAAATGCACCCTTGGAAAAATGCTCTGTGATCATAGAGAGAATTCCTTTAAACATTTCTCCTCTACAATGAGTACAGTGTTGAGCTTTCTCAGCAGAGGATATGGGAGGGACACTGCAGGAGGAATGGCTCACCTGGAATTTCTGGTGTCAAGGGGGTCAGGGGTGTAGGTGTAGGTGTGAGGATATTCAGTGAAGCTTTGCCCTAGCCATGCATGGTTCCTCAGCATTCTGATGTCTTCTCCATATGGAAGCCTGTATTTCTCCCCACATCAGCTATGGAATTTCTTCGCAGCCTAGGTACCACCTACCTGAAGTCCACTCTCCTCCCAGACCAGATGGGGCTCCCAGAGAGCCTCCACTTCCTCCAAAGGGCCTAGCATTGTCCACCTGTGGCCTAGAGGGCCGCCACACCCTCTGCATGCCCAGCCACAGGTGTGGCTGCCTGTGCCCCACTGCACTCATTGCCTCCTCCTTGCCCAGTAACTGAGACCAGTTCTGGATGCTTGGCCAACACTGCAAACTCCTCTGCCATCCAGTAGAATGAATTATACCTTTTCCCACAGGACCTGAACCCCTTCCAATTTGCCCTTCTTGTGCTTTCTTCAGACTTGGGGTAACATGTAGGTTTCCCTACACCTTATAGTTACTCTTAAGTAATAGTTGAATAATTATTTATATTAGACCTCCCCTGCTTAACCTACTGAGTGGTTTCTATTTCCTAATTACACTGGCTGATATACAATTCTTCCAAAATCTGCTATTAAGTCAATCCGACTCTGATTTACATTTTGAAACAACTATAAGCTACAGCTAAGAATAAATAAAAGTAGAAAATTGATGAATTTATGTAAAAGATAATATTAGAAATTAAATGACTACATATAACTATACCAAACAAATGAGCTATTTTGAATATTAGCAAATAGCGTGGCTCAAGTTACATATGTGTGGCAGCAACTGGCTTCTTACATTAATGTGTCCATCTTTCTAAGTCTACGATCAATGCATAAAGTACAGTACACATCTCAGTAACAATGAAGTGATCAATATCTGGCTGTAGACTTCAAAAAGGTTGTTATTTACAAAGATTAATTCCTACGGAATAAAGGTACACTGTTTCCTAATTAATGCCCAAAGCTCACTTTTTATTATGTGAAACAACTCTTTCAAAATGTGTTTTTACTATTGAATGTTCTAATTCTTGTGAAAAATCCATCAGCATATAATTAAAATGAACTGTTTGCATAACACGTCATTCTTTTTTTTTCATTACAGAAAAAAAAGAAACAACAAAAAATGTTACTTATAGTATTATAGGGACCACATTTTTCAAAGATATACCCTTATTTCAGGGTGTGAGTGTCAAAGGTGTACCCTTGATTATTTCAGGGTGAGTGAGTGTGTGTGTGTGTGTGTGTGTGTGTGTGTGTGCTACCCATGGCAAAAAAAGCCACATTCAATCAGGATAGCTCATCTTCCAGGGCTGCGGAATCTGGCAAAATAAAATAATTTGGGGTTAAAAACAAAATCAATAACAAAACTTGCATTGTAGTCATAGAATTTCATGGAAAATGTTAGTTGTTGCATGATTTTTCTTTTGGCAAAGCTTGTTTTCCCATGTGACCTTTCAATAACATTTGTACAATGCCAGGATGAACTCTCTAATGTCCTGCTCCCCAAGCTTCACTTCATTAAGAACTTTCTGTAATCTATAGGAAACATGTTGTGACGACCTTAATCAGCCACCCAACAGAAGCAATGATTAATAGACTCCCACGCTACTTGATCACTGGCATGCCATTCCTGGAGTTTATAGTAGGCGATCACCATACCCCTGCCATACCATTATCCTTGATAAACAATTGAAGTTATATAAAGTGCAAGGGTTTCAAAGGAAGGTTTGGCTTTTTGCAGTATACCAATTATTTTTTTTTTACAAACAAGGTATTTTGACAGCATTTTCCTTTTTCTTATCAGCACCCTGGGATAATATAGGTTCTCATTACCAGAGCCTCATACAGGAATACTCTGTTCCTGCTGTTGAAGGCTCTGATAAACATACAATCACTTTAACAAACACTCTAGGGAGCAGGACACACAATTTTGATTAAGAAAACTGTTGAATATTAACTAGCATTGCTCACTGAGACAATAGCTAAGCAACTTGTCCTTGAAAAAACTACGCTAAACCTATTTTCAGGAAAAAAATGTTGGTGTTTGACAGCTGCCGCTGCTCTGGAAACCAAGAATGTATCTTATTATTACAGTAGTAGGCTTTCAATAAAATCACCATAATTAAGGTGCTGTCATTATTTTCAATTTAAAGTTCTCCTTTCACAGGTTAATAAATTCAGACATAAAGGGAGAAAAAATCAGCCCTGTGGTAGAATTCAGTCTAAAATTAGCATACTGACTTCAAAAATAGGGAGGATGTGGGCATTCCATTTACGAGACTCCCTAAATAGTTTACGGTTTCAACTGCTTATTTTCCAAATAATTGCTTTGATTTTTTTAATTTTTCTGAGGAACCTTGAACCTAATTTTTCTATGGTTGTGTACAGTAAAGATAAGAATTGTTTTACTCTATTTAGTAGATTAGTTAATACTCCCTTGAAAAAAACGCTATCAAGAAATATCCCCACCAGCCTGTTCAAATGTGAGCCCTGAATTATGCTGATATCAAATCCCATCTGCAAAAGCTACAGGTATGGAGCTTAAGGGAAAAAAAACTACCTAGAAAATGATCTCTGGGCATAACACAAACATCTCATACATATATTGTTGTTAATCTTTAATGAAAATATTAAGTGCAGATCATATAGAGGATATAAATACTCATAAATACATACCCAGTATTTATAAATGGCAATCTTTGTCATCTTGGAAATTTAAACGGTCTTACTGTACAATTTTAACTACATTAGAAAAAACACTAGCATCTTCACGCAAAGAGAAGATACATGCATTCCCATAAAAACCTAACAAAGAAGGATGATCATAAAGGTGAGAAAACCTTATTTTACTTCTTTTTTGCACTGATTTCTCATATTTCTTATAGGTGGATTTCCTTACACTCTGACATGTTGTTCAAGAATGATAAAATACATATTTAGATATGAGTTTTAAACACAATAGTATCATGAGTTTGTTTTTTTTTAAGGTATCATATGCTAACATTTTCCTTTTACTCTAACTTTAAAATTAAGAGAAACAAAGCAATTAAAAAGAAAAAATGCACATTAGACACAAATACCTATATCTAACAACTAGATATCTAAATGCATTCTAAAAGTCACATATTTACACATGTTAAATAAAATTATATTCCTCATCAAGTTAGTGGAAAAAACTAGAGTCCCAGATCCAAATACAACAGCCATTCGTCAAACCCAAATATTTGGCAAATCAAAAAGCTCACTCTGACCATAATGCATATTTAGTATTATTTGACAATCCTTGTAATCTTAATTTAAAAAATTAAACACAAAACAAAGCTCTCAATGCAGGTGGAGTGTAAAATAAACTTGCATTGTACTCAAATAGGAAAATGGACCATTTTGTCCTGAAAAAAAAAAAAGAGGAAAAAGGTAGCCCTTCGTGCATAACTAGGAACTTAATAAAACAGTACTTTTTTTTCTGTAGACTACTAGTAATCAATTTTTTTTTAATTTCTTGCATAGAACTACGAGTTCTTTTCCCTCATAGACTTTTCTCAGTTAACAAAGTCAGTCTTTTGCTTTCAGATAAGATGATAGAGTTCAACAATGTGACATTCTTATTCTCCAATTAAAAACTCCTTATTTTGCATGCATTTGATGAGTACATATTTGTGAATTTTCATGATATTTCCTTATTTTCCAGCTTTGAGACAACAATGCCCCCCTTGTGAGTTACAGTTGGAAATAAAAGTAAAAAGGAAACTGCCCATGCCAACAAAATCATGTTGTAAGCCTTCTGAGGTAAGGTATATGAAGTATTAAGAGAGCTTCAAAAAAGGATTTGACTTTTTCAGCTCCAGCAATTATTTTTTGTTTTTAAACTTTTTATTTTGACAAACTTTCAGCTTACAGCACACTTACAAAAATTATATGAGCCCTATACAAACAGTGTAAACCACACACAAACTACCCTTGCTCGATACCAAAGTTGTTTGCATTTATACAATAATTATTTATAATCAGCATTATTAAATTTTTGCACAGATGAGTATAAATTTATATACATATACATTCATGATTATTAAATGTATGTATTTTTTATTATTTCTGTCAAACTAAAATATTTAATGGAATGGGGCTTCCACATTATGACTAAATCAGGTTTAATCCAGGGTTCAAGTGTGTACGCTCATGTTACCAGGGCTGGTGGGGCATCTCATGAGGGACTAAAGAGCCTCTAAGGAAGAGTTCCCTGGGGAAGGAGAGAAACGAAAAAGGAGGTGCACATGATTGGCCAAAGCCAGTTGCCCCGGATGAAACATACCTTTGATCATCTTCTATTGCATGTTTCTTGAACTTAAGCCTGAGTCCTAAGGCAAAAGATCTATAAGTAATGAGGAAGTGAAATCTGAAAGCAGCTGCTTGTCTACAGAACAACCCAGGGATACTGAGAGCCCAAGGTTTCGGCAACACTGGCACTGGCAACAGCAGAGCTGGCAGTGCTGGCAGCAGCACTAATGACAGCAGCAGTGCAGTTAGCGATAACACATTTGGCAGCAACAAGAGTTCCTTTAACTCCTGGCACGTCAGCTCCCTGCACTTTGAGCATCACAGCCCAGACCTTGATGGCAGCAGAGGTAAGAGATGACAGACACATCACCAGTGTCTTCAGTGCAAACAGTGGCACTTTTGGCTCTCAGTGTTTGACAGCACAGCAAAGCACAACAGGAGAAACAGTAGAAGAAGAGAAGAATCCAGGTAATGTGGGGGTTATGAGAGCATGGACCTTGAGTCAGACATAGCTAGGTTAAAATCCAGGTACTACCATTTATGAGCTACGGTGACACTGGCCAAATTATTTAACACCTCCAAATCCCATCATGCTTAGTCAATGGCTAGGGGATGCTCCAGAAGAAAACAGGCTTGGCTTGAACACTGCAAAGGCTTCTGAAAGTGCTACAGCCAAGACGGTCAGCTAACTGTGTTCCTCACAGCTGAATGGCTAGTTCTTTCTTGAAGGGAGGATCAAGCAGCATGTCTTCATGGCTACCACATATCTTAACACAGTGGAGAACCTACTCTTTTCACTGGGAGCCCATGTCATTATTGATAGTCCATTATGTATGACACTTCCACATTTCATTTCAGTGTAAAGAAAGCTTCGTCCCACTGAAATTAAATGTTTATTTATGTGTGTCTTGCAATCATTTTTTATCTTTCTATTTCTTGAACTCTCAAAGCCAAGTATATTCTTCTTATATTACTGCCTCCAAGTAGATGAAATTAGTTTTCATATTCCACTTGAATCTTCATTTCCCCAGCCTTAACATCCCAAATCCCTTAAATTTCTCTGAACCTCATTTTGGCTGAGATCACAGTATCCTGGGATGGGCATCGGGATGACAGAGACTAATTTTCAGCCTTATAGAAAAATAAGTCTAAATGTGTTTCAAAGTCAGTGGCTGTTTCAGCTATCTATCACTACTTAATAAAACACTCCAAAATTTAGTGGCTTAAAACAACTATTGATTTGCTCATGATTCTGCAATCTTAGGTAGGTTCACCTGGGTGTTTTTTCTGCTGGTCTCACTTAGACTACTCAAGCAGCTTTAATTTTCTGGTGCCTTGACAGGGACTGAAATCCAACAAGTCTTCACCCACATGCCTGGTGTTTCAGCTGGAATGCTTGGAACAGCTGCAGAACAACAAAGCATTTTTCTCTCTCTGTCTCCCCACAGGCTATTGAGGTAGCCAACCACATTATATGGTGGGTCAGGGGCCCAAGTCAGGAAAAGTGATGGATGTCAGTCCTCTTGAGGCCTAAATCTGAAACTGGCATAGCATCACTTCCACCACATTGTATTGGTCAAAGAAAGTCACAAGGCTATCCCAGATTCAGGAGGAGGAGATATATTTTCCATCTCTTGATAGGAAGTACAGAAAAACATTAATCCATTTCCAAGGAAAAGCTGTTATCATGCCAAGTAGCACCTCTGAAGCATCCATCTTCAGGGATTGAGAAGAGACATAAATGAGTGGGAAAAAGCAATAGATCCCAAAGTAGAGTTGGCCCAGGCAGAGAATTTAGATTCTATATCAAAGGTAGGAGTGAAGGAAGAAGAGATTACTTTAGTTTGGCAATCTAATCCAGCAATAACCTGGAAGTATAATTTAGAGTCTTACTGCTGTAAGGCCAAAGACCAGTTCCAAAATTTACTAGATTTAGGATACTGAGCTATTTTTGTAGCCTCCTTGAGCCTCCATTTTCTCAACTGTCAAATATAGAAAATACTACCTGATCTCAGGATTGTTGAGAGAATGAAATGAATAATGGATCTATATAAATTTATCCCACTCAAGATAGCTTGGCTTATTTTTTTTTCTTTTTTTTTCCCTTTTCTTCAAGAGAGATGCCAGAAAGCCACTTTGGATTCAGTGAAAGTTAATTACTTAGAAGCATAGAAGCAAAGTGAGTTGAAAATATTTGGCAGAGCACCACATGTCTGTCTTATGATTGAGAATTTATGTATATATGACCTGGAAGTGTTGAGGGCCTGTGTACTGAACCACTGACTACTGCCTGGGTATACAAGTCAAAAGATACCCTTTGGAACTAAAAGCCTCTAGTTGTCTTAGAAAATTTAGAGTAACCTGAAAATATACTAATTAGGTCTGGGATAATTATGATTTCATAGACTATCTTTACACTTCTGGAGACTCTCTCAGTAATAAAACTGTTAGGAGCCCTCTTATCAATTTTAAACAAAAAAATTATAAATTAATTGATTCAAAAAAGCACCGCTGTTTAATAGTTACTTTATGGCAATCATTATTCCAGGAGCCTGGATACATCTGTGAAAAAACAAATACATTTCCCTCATGAAATGTGTTTTAAATCAAGTGTGAGATAGGATATATTATGCATTTTATTCATTTTATTAATTAGTCATTATATATATCCTATAATTTTTTTCTTTTCAAAATGAAATATTTTGAGAATTGAAAGAAAAAGATTGTTATAGTAGGTTCAGATTGAAAATGGTAAAACATAGATTATGAAGAAACTATATAAAAACTTCCTCCCACTTTCAAGGACCCAGAGGTTTTCAACATAAGCTGGTTTTCACTGTATGTTGTGCACACTGGGAAATCCATTAATAACCATAATTTTATTACATTTTTTAGAAATCATTCCAAGTATTTGTTAGGTAAGGCTGACATCCCACAAAACAATGAGAATAGAAACAGGGCAGTGGGAAAAAAAAGTTTGCCAAAGTGCAAGCCCTGGAGATCCCCATGTAATGTGTCAACCTGAGGAATCTGCCTTTTTCTCTATCCTCTGATGAATCCCTGAGCTCTAACTAGGAACTCAAATTGATTGCCTGGGTTCCGTACATAGCTAAATAAAAAAATCCCTTTACAGTAAGATTTGAATGATGCTGTCATTCAGAAATTCCATCTTATCTCTTACTAATAAATAAAGGACATATTAATTTTTAAAAGTGCTAGGATAATAAATATATATATGTGCCTTCCCAATTTAATAGTTACACAAAACATATTTACTGACATGTTTGACTTAGCTAAGCACTGAAGATACAAGTATGAACAAGACATTTTCTGTCTTCAAGAGGTTATTAAGGTCTAATTGTCAGGAATATTAATTATGCTTATTTCCTTTTCTCATATGATAAATAAGCTGAAAAGCCACTTAAAAGAAATTCTATAATTTGGTGCCTACAACTGAATAAGCTTATGTGACCTCATGTCATCGTCAATAAAATGTAGAGTTTTTAAGTTACATAGTTTCTTCTAGATCCAAAACAACACCACTAAAATCACTGGATGAACAGTGTTCACTTTTAACACACTCCTTTCAGTAAGGGAACGTCAAGGTAAGAAGACAGGCTCAATATCATGTAAATTATTAGGCATTCTAACTCCAAATTCATCCTTTTTTCCTCTCACTTGTGACACCCCTGAGATCATCTGGTCCATATTATACTCCAAAGATCAATGTCCACATGAATCCTCCACTTAAACCTCAATGTATTGTGTTTTGTGACACAGACTCAGGTAATGCTTTTTTACTGTCTATATTATTCTTAGTTATTATATTGGCTTTCATATCCCTCCATTAATACAGATAATAAAGAGTTACTAATTTTCATATATTCTAAAATATAAAGAAATACTACTTTATCCTGACTATCTAATAGCGATATCATTGTGGTCTTCTATCACATTCTCACAGTCTTCTGGCCAAAAATCTGTAGTGAAAAAAAAACCTATTGATTATTTAAGACCCATAGGAAAAGCCAGTACAGAAAGGTTGCTTACTCTGTGATTCCAATTATATATTTTTGAAATGACAAAATTTTAGAAATGGAGAAAATATTAGTGATACCTGGGGTTAGGGATGGTGGTGTGGGGTGGGAGAGAGGTGGGTGTGGTTATGTAAAGGACAAGAGGGACCTTTATGGTGATGGAACTTCTTGACTGTGTGGTGGATACAGAAATCTACACATGTGGTAAAATTGTGTAAAACTGCTCCTCCCAAACACACACCACAAAAATAAGTACAAGTAAAACTGGGGAATTATGAATAAGATTG
>PVKH010029627.1:0-12629 GCA_004027955.1 Chaetophractus vellerosus | reverse complement strand
CAGGGGGGTGACAGGCAGGGAGAGGGGTGATACAGATGTCCTCTGCCTCTAGGACACGGATTCCTCTTAGCACACCTGGTGCCCCAGGTGTGGGCGCTCACAGGTGGGTGGGGGGGTGGGTGGGAGGGTGGGAGCTTGGGTGGTTGCAGGGTCCTGAAGCTGTTGCTTAAGTCCTTCTCTCCCTACAACTCATTTCTAGTTTTTGTCATTGGCCTGACATGAGCCCTCTCTCTGCTGCCCCCTGGTGCTTGAACAGGTGGAGAGGGATCCTCTGGGCAGTACCTTCCCCTGGGGGTGCCATGCCCCCAACTCCTGTGGCAATTCCCGGAAATACAGGTCCCAGGTGGTGATGCAGCCTTTCACCCTGGCTTCTCCGACCAGAGCGAGGGTCCCCCTAGAGTGCACGGGGCTCACGGCTCACCTTCGGGGGCCACTGCTGTTCTAGAATACTTAGGGGAAACCAACCACCATACTGAAGGAGATATGCGCTGGAGGCATGTGTGAAGAGCGAATACTGATCACAGAACACACAAAACTTCTAAGGGTCCAGGTTCCTATTTCATTTGTTTTGCCCTAGATTACAGTTTTTAAGAAATTTCTTAATTGTTGGAGACTGTGCAGCTCTGCCCAGATCCCGCTCCAGGGCCCAGGCCTCTGCCCCTACCTGCTGTGTTCACAGCTGTCCCCGACTGCGACTTGCCCTTAGCAGGGAACTGCCTCACCCAAGGTGATCCAATCCCCCACCCCAGGGGTCGGTTCCTGGCCAAAGGCCAGCTGCTGCGGGGTGCAGAGGCCTCTTGTCTCAATTCAGGGTCATCCCGGCCCAGGTGCCCCTGACGATCAGCCTCCGTTGCATCCCCATCGTGGGGGCTCCTCCCCCTGCCATCCTCACTGGCACGAGTGTCCCCATCAGCCTTCTGGCAGTTCCCCATTTCAGAGCCTTTCCAGGGGGCCCAACCTAAGATATTAAACAACAACCCGTGATGTCACCTACAGTATGGATTCCTGCTCTTGGAAAAAATGGGTTCCCTCAGCCGTTTGGGCGGATGCCTGCCTGGCTGCAGCCGAGTGGGGGCTGCAGAGTCCTTCCCTCCCCTCCTTTGTGTTACCAGCTGCCCCCCTCCCCACCGTGGACATTGAAGTTGGTGACTGGCTTCTGAGCCGTTAGGGGTGTGTGGCTGCCCCAGGTTACAGCCTGCAGGAAGACAAGTTCAATCTCCTTTTCCATCAAAAAGGGCTTCTGGGGGCGTCTTTTCCGAAGAGCCCTGGCCAGGCTCCCTGGTCTCAGCTGCCTTGGACAGGGCAACAGGAAGGGCCCTGCTGGCCCCTGGGTGGGGGTAGATGCCTGTGAGTGCCCGACCTGGGCGCCCGGCCTGGGCGAGCCTGAGCCGCGTCTCTCTTCCCCGCCGCCCGCAGCTTGCATGATGAACGTCCACAAGCGCTGCGTGATGAACGTCCCCAGCCTCTGCGGCACGGACCACACGGAGCGCCGCGGGCGCATCTACATCCAGGCCCACATCCAGAGGGACGTCCTCATCGTGGTCGGTAGGTGGCCCGGGGTGCCTGCGCTGGCTCGGCCTGGCTCGGCCTGGCCGCGGGTCTGAGCTGGGGAGGTGGGTGGAGAGGGGGCCCGGGGCAGGGAGGAAGCGTGGCGCAGCTGTCAGCCCCCAGGACAGCGTTTCCCTGCAGGGGCGTCCTTAGAAACTGTGCTCCCCCAAAGCGCTCTGGCCGGCTGGGCCCAGCGTATTTAACCGTCCAGTGCATTTGACAGTCCCCGCCCCATTCTGCCTCTCCTCCCTCTCACTTTCCCCCACTTTCTCTCGGGATCTGTAAGACAGCTGAGAAGGGAGGCTTGGTTCTTCCCCAGACTTTTCCAGTGAGAAAAATAGAATCTGGAGGATAATCACCAATTTTGGGATTGCACCCTGTGCAATCCAGGGACGTGCCTGGGACTTTTCCTCTGTATTTGGGATATTTCTTTCTTTAATCAGATGGTGGCTACACTGTTGCTCGTTGTTATTCTCTATACTTTTTGCATGTCTGAAATATTTCATAGCAAGAAATGTACAGTGGGACTAGAGGAAAAGAGCATGGTGGCTTACTCAAGAAACACGTGGCTTCTGACCTGTGAAGCTCAAGCAAAATTGAAATTCAGCTGCGCCGGTCTGTTAAATACTCAGCTATGAGGTCATAGTAAAACCAAAACCAAACTGGGTGAGAATGAAACTAAAACTTTGAAGGAAATCTCTCCCAAAGGCCTGTGACACAAACGGCGACAGACTTTCTAAGTAATCAATATAAACAAGATTTTATGCATTTGTAATTTTAGCAAATTGATCGTGGATGTGACTGGCTTTTTGAAAAGTGGTCTGTTTTGGGGGTTCTGAAATGGCTCTATAGCTCTGGGGTGTTGTGTTCTGTGCTGGGAGGGTCTTTACCCTAAACCATAGAAAGTTTAAAAATATCTCTAAAATAGCATTCCTGTTTTAAACTGAGGTTGGTGACTCCCCAGTAAATTTTTAGGAAACCTTGTTTCTATTGAATTGCTTTTTCCTCAGAGAGGAAAGCAAGTGGCTGCCTCCCTACCTGTGGGTTGCTTGGGGTCCCTGGGGAGAAGCCTGCAGTCAACTCAATTTAAGAAGAGCCAGTTTTCCCGCCGAGGCTTCCTGGTGCAGGAGGGGCAAAAGCGAGCCTTTCCTGCCCTCTAGTGGCATGTTACAGGCACTACATCGGCTTAAAATGTTACCGGGTGAAGCCATTTATGGCGCTCATTTGATGCACAGAGCTCAAAGCCCTACATGGTGTGTCTTTTAATCCTTATAACAACCTCGTGGCATATATATATTCTTACCTTCATTTTACAAATGAAGAAACTGAGGCTTGCAGAAGTTAACGTGCCTTCCCCAATCTTATACCGTTAGAATACTAACAAAAAGTAGCTGAAGTTTATTGAGCTTTTAAAAATGTGTCCGTCATTATTCAAGGCACTTACAGGCAGTGTCTTGTTCACATTTTTCAGCAACTCTAATGAGGTGAGTATTATCATTTTGTGCATCAGGAGACAGCCTTAGAGAGTCATACACATCATCCCCTAGGTCTGTTACCTACTATACTGTTACATTTTAGTCTAGATTCTCTCCCCGCCCCCACCACCGTTATTTATTCCCTTTGTGGTTTAGCTCGGTACCTCTTGTGGGAATTCCTTGGGGAGTCTTTGGTCTGATGTGGTACAGTAATTCAGCAATCCTTTCACGTTCAGGGGCAAAGTCTTTCCCCTTAACCATAGATATGCTCTGGCCTTTGACAGTCTTGATCACAAGCTGGTGATTCTCAGATAACCCCAGAACACGCCAAGGAAAGCCAGGGCTCCCTTAAGGTTAGGAGCAGAATGTCTGCATGGCCAGGTTCTGATAGCATTAAAAAACACCTACCGGCATTTCAAAAGCGCTTTGTGGTTTTCCAAGTGTTTTCATGTTGGGTCGTCTGACGGAGGTCGAGTTTTTGCTGTTGTACCAAAGGGGAAAGGAAGACTCAGCGGGGCTCGCTGACTTGCCTGGTGCCACGGGGCAGAGCCGGGTGACTCCAGGTCCCCGTGCCAGGCACAGCCAGTGCTCAGCACTGGCCTGACTGATGGACTGAATAGATGAACCCTGAGGCTTTGCTTGGGTTCTCTAAAAACAGGGCCTGAGATGGGGAGTTTTGTTCAAGTGATTGATTGGAGCCGCTCTTAGGAGAAGGCAAGTGAGAAGAGCAGGATAGGGCAAGGGAAAAGCCAAGTGAGGGTGTCGTCTCTCTTGGCAACTAACTTCCGTCTGATCCTGTGGAGAAGCTCTGGGCCATGTGTTGAGCACAGAGTTAGTCCAGCCTTGAACCAAGGAGACCAGTCTGTTTTACTCCATCACAGTTGTTGCTGCAGGCTGCTGGGGCTGGGGACAGGATGGGTGGCACAGCCTCCAAGGCTTTGTGGCTTCTGTTCATCTGAGGGCAATTATCCCAACAAGAGGCCAACTGTGAGCCTTTAACAACCGACACTCACAGCAGCTGGGCTGGGTGCACTGGCCAGTGATGAGGGTACTGGCAGGAGTCGGCAGCATCCATGACACCTGTGCATCCCTCTGAGCTCCCAAGCATCCTTCCAGGTTCATGGTTGCAACCCCAGATCCCACCTTCTTGATCTCAGCCAGACAGCTAAGAGAAGAGAGAGAGCCAAGGATCCAGTGAGTTCTTTCCTTCAGTGCCAGGCCAGAGTGGCCCTGTGGTGTGTGCTGAATCACCTCACTTCATCAGACCCTAAAGGCGTGTGCATTGTTAGGACTTTCCACCCACCAGCCTGGGACATTGCTGTTTGCCCTGAAGGTCACATGTACCTTGGAAATCTTAGCATGGATTTTTCCAGGGGGCTCCTGCTGCTTCTGAAAGATCTGGCGGTTTTCTCATCTCTGTTGGCTACTGAAATCCAGGCTTTAGCCTTACTCTTGGGATTCTTGAAGGTTAAGATAAGAATGGAAATCTGAGTACTTCTTTTAAAAACCCATCAGTGGTTTGTCATGGCCCTTCGGAAAGACAAAGCCCATCATGTTGGTTTCTCTGCCTCCTTTCCTCCCTTTCTTTAAGTCCATCCTCACCAGGCTGTGCCCATCACAGGTTATCTGCATATTGTTTCCTCTGCATGGGATGTTTGTCTTTGCTCTCTTCTCTTGCCGGAGCAGCTAACTCTTCCTGTTCCTCTAGATCTCATGGGGGCAGTTTCCTTTGCCCTTGCTGGTGAGGACAGACTCCCCTGTTAAGGTCTTGTCATGGTATCCTGAACTTGAACTTGTGTCAATTGCAGTTTTATGTTTGGTTTATTTAGTATCTCCCATTAGGCTGTAAGCTCCATGAGGACAGAACTGGGTCTGCTTTGGCTCACTTCTCCATTCCCAGCGTCTGATATTTGTGCTAAATATTTGTGGCCTCAATGTATGTGTATATGAATGAGAATACCACCTGAGGAATCTGATAGAAATGAGTTCTTCAGAGATGGTGCCCAAATCCGTGCCTTCTGAAATCAGGAGCTGAAGTTCAGCAGATAACCTGATTCATATTATTTTTATAGGGAGGAGATAGAAAATCTTAAAGACCAGGTCCAAGGTCAACAGGAAGTTTTACTTTGCTGTTGTGATCACTTTGGAACTGTGACCACTATTGCACCTTGAACAATATAGAAAAGGCACAGAGCAGTGAGTGAGAATTCTAGAATCACAGGAAACCGTGTTGCCATCATGATGCCTAGTGGCCTCACGGGAGCAGTCAATACAATGTCAGAAGCCCAGATCAAAGTGTTCCTGAAGTTTATGAAGCCCATATGCTTGTACATATAACAGTATCTTTTGCAGCCTCCTTTCAAACCAATATCCTCTTATCGTCGTAACAACTGATACTCCATTAGCTAAATTTTCATCTACATCATCAGGCATATCCAAATCCTTATCCATATTTATATCCATATCCATGCTTATATATCCTCCAAAAGCAGAAAGGGCACTTTTTTGATGTTTCTCTTTGGGACTCCCATTCAGTGTACTTACCACTGTCTTGGGTTGTGTAGAACCTTCTTAGACTGAAACATCTCCCAGACAGACTTAGGCACTCCCAATATTGTAGTATTTAAATCCACCCCGAGATCTGATCCTCATGCATCAAAAAGATAAGCCCACCAAAGAGGCATAAATCCCTGACTGCCTGTTGGGGAAAGTTGCAGGTCACATCTAATTACACACTGATTCCAAAAGAGTTTTAAAAACACTCTCAGGAAAAAGGAAACTGATAATGAAGGCTTATGGAAGACCCTTTTAGAATTTAAAGAAGGTGTTGCAAGGTAGAGAAGGCATTGGCAATCATAGTGACTCTTGAAAGGAGGAAAGAGTCCAGAATACCCATGCTGACTCTTTAGCTGGAGATTCCATTTGTGTGTCCTCTTTCTAAAGCCAACATGGCCGGCAGACCAGGAGAGCAGAGGGCAGACCTGGGAAGAAGGTAGCACCTGAGGGTTAAGGGGGACAGTGTGAGTAGTTTGGAGTGATTGGTTGTTTACACTATGAGAAAGGTGGTGTGCCATAGATAGGAAGATGAGCTGTGATCTAGGTGTTCATTCACTCATTCATTCAGGAAGGGCTTGAGCACCAGGTTGGATTCAATGATGAATGAGATCCAGTCTTTTCCTCAAGGAGCTTCCAGTCTAGTGGGAAAGACAGACACATTATATTGTAGAGTGGCAAGTAATGAGATGGTACCAGGGGAGCACACAGGGGCACCTAAAGCTGGAGGAAGCTGTGGCTGAGTTAAGTCTGTAAGACATGGAGAACCCATCTGGATCAAGGCAAGTTTTGGGTCAGGGTAAGTGAGGAAAGTAATGCTAGTGTGTTGGGTTGAATTGTGGACCCCAATTTGGACATGTTCCTCGTCTTGGCCCACATTCTGCTGGGTATGGACCCATTGTAAATAAGATCTCTCTAAGATGTTACTTCAGGTAAGGTGTAGCCCAGCTGAATCAGGTTGAACTTTAATCTGGATTACTGGAGTCTTTGATAAGCAGAGTAAAAGTCAGACAGAGAGAAGCTACAGGGAGCAGCCAGAAGCTGGAAGTCAACAGAACCCGGAAGAGAAAGGAGAAGATGCCACCATGTGCATTGCCATGTGACAGAAAGGCCAAGGACCCAGGATTGCTGGCAGCCAGCCCCAGAATGCCACAGGCTTCTGGGAGAAAGCACTGCCTTGCTGATGCTCCGATTTTGGACTCCTCCTGGCCTCAAAATTTGAGATAATAAATTCTCATTGTTTAATCCAACCATTTATGGTACTTGTTTTAGCAGCTAGGAAACTGAAACAATAAGCTATGTTTATTGAGCACTTATTTAACTAATCTTCACAACAATCCTCTGTTGAAGGTGTTATTATTATCCCCATTTTACATATGAGAAAACTGAGGCACAGAGCCACTTAAGTAACTTAGCAGAGCTCACACAGCTAGTAAGCAGTGGGTCTAGACTTTGAGCCCTGGAAGTCTGGCTCCACAGCCCGGTGTCTTACCATGTGGCTGCATCCAGGCAGAGGAAATAGAGCATGCAAAAGCATGGAGATCAGAAATGTCAAGGAGATGTAGGGGGGCATTAGCTGTTGAGCATATCTCCCCTTCCCTATGTGGTCTTGGGAGTGGATGTGGTTCAAGTGGTTGAGCACCTGTTTCCCACATGGGAGGTCCCAGGTTCGGTCCCCAGTGCCTCCAAAACAAACAAACAACAAGCAAACCATGAAAAAACCAAATCAGGGCAGCCAATCTGGCTCAGTGGTTGAGTGTTGAGCGCCAGCTTCCCACATATGAGATCCTGGGCTCATTCCCCAGTCCCGGTACCATAAGAAAAGGAAAAAAAAAAAAAAGATATATGCTCTTTTAGAATGTATTTGCTTGCCCTCCTAGGCATTATTAATTTATTCATTCAACAATATTTATTGATTTTCTATTTGTCAAGCATATTCTAAACCCTTGGGACACAGTAGGGACATGACAAGGTCTCTTTAGCCTGGCCAAACCCCACCACCAGTGAATAGTGAAACACCACCTGTGGTCCTGCCAATTCCCTGGGCTCCTTGGAATCTTCTCTCATCTTTCTTCCTTTTATTGGCCCTGGAGAATTGCCTTCTTGTCAGGTTAAAACCCACTGTCCTTCAAGTTTTTTCAAGACACTCTGTGTCCATGAATCCTTTTCTTTACCATGATCTCCTCTTTAAACTTCTAAGAGTTTGGGCATTTGGAACACAGCCAGAATACCCTGAAGGCTCTTTCTCCTTTTTGCCCTGTTTCCTCTGAGCTGCCTCTCTAATTGAAAGGGCAGGAGAGGAGGAGAGGAAAAGGAGCCGTGTAATGAATAACAATCCATGTAGAGCAATATCTCAAAATACTATCCTGCCACACATCAATTCATCAATTGTCGGGGTGTAAGATGATCACAAGTGTACCAGAATTTCATTCTGATGGCCCACTAAGGGCCCACTAGGGGGCAATCTCTGCCTTCAAAGCCGAATGACCAAAGTCTCTCAAGAGAGATGCCTAGATTTTACTGAACAAAGTCGAACCACAGCACAGTCATTGTTTATAATGGAAGACACCGCAGAGAACAGCTAGGTTTGCCCTCTTCGTTGCATGCCTGGGTTCACTGAGATCCAGAGAGGGGAAGCGAATTCTCAAGGCCACATATCCTAGACTGGGAATAGAATCCAGTTCTGGTGGTGGATTCCCCTCTCCTTTTACATGAAAAATTCTAGCACACGGCAAACTTGAAAGAATTTCACAGTGAACACCTATTAACTCACCACCTACATTCTACCATTTATTTATGCTTAATCACATATTCATAGATCTCTCTATCCATCTGTCAGTCCATCTTATTTTTTTTTTTGGACACATTTCAAAATGTGTTTGCAAAAGCATATAGAGGGTTACAGGAAGATGACAGAGTAGGAAGTTCCAGGAATTAGTCCCTCCACTAGAGCAACTGTTAAACAGGCAGGAACTGTCTGAATTTGGAAACTCCAGAACGCTGTGCCGCATCCAGGGAATATAGGGAGGAAGAGGCGGGTGAATTGTGGTAAATACAGGTGTTTAAATACAAATGCATCAAAAGTAATGATGAATCTATAGTTTTAGACATACAAGGTATGAAGACATAATATGTAGCAAGTACCAAAAAAGAAGGTGGGAGATGGACAGGCACAGGAATAGTGTATGCATATGCTATTGAAGTCAAGTTGGTACCAAATCAAATATGATTGCTGTATGTTTAGGATGTTGAATTTTAACCCCATGGTAACCAAAAAGAAAATATATGAAAATACATTCAGAAAGAAATGAGAAAGGAAATATATTATGGTACAATACAAAAAGTCAAATAAATATGAAAGTAGCTATTAATGGAAGAAATAAGAGACAAAATGGTATAAGACTTACAAAATCTAAATAGCCAAATGGCAAAAGAAAGGCCTGCAGTATCAGTAGTGACTTTTTTTGTGTGTGCTGGCCAAATAATTTATTTTAGGATACGTCATTCCATAGATGTCTCCTAAAATAAAATGTGATGAAACAAATAAAAATACAATGAGAAGAAAACTTACAGTGCATTTCCCTCATTTTATTATGAAACATCGCTTTCTAGGAAAATAATAAATAACAACAATGAATATTATACATTTTACATCACACACACAAAAACACCTACACATTTAAAATATAAATAAATGAAAGAACACCTGACTTACTAGGAAAAATATTTCCAATTTATACTGATGATATATCGGTAATACAATTAGTAAGTAAATAGGTAACAGGAGTGGGCATGCCATAAATCATGGATTTCATTGTCAGTTGAAGGTCAGGGAGGTTGCACACGGGCTGTATTATAGGACTGAAAAATAGTCTGGAAAATTAGGTATAAAATGTTTGAATTTGAGGGACATCTGGGTTCAAAAAATATAGCGAGCTCTTCAGGAATCATATGCATGGAGAGCAAAATGCCAGCCTTATTACTGTTGACACTCTCAATGAACTAGCATAAATGTGAGAAAATAGGGTGAAGCTCTGCGTAGATCTAAAGAACTGAAAAACAGACACAGGGTTACTGTTGAGAGAAGAAACGAGCCCCTGCATTGGTTTACTAGGGATGCCGTTACAAAGAACCAAAAGTAGATGATTTTGAACAATGGAAACTTATTCTCTTACAGTTCTGGAGTCTCAAAATCCTAAATCAAAGTGTTTGCAGGACTATACTCTCTCTGAAGGCTCTAGGAGAAGATCCTTCCTTGCCTTTGTCCAGTTTCTAGTGGTCACTAGCAGCCTGTTTCCCTTGGCTTGTGGCAGCACGGCTCTGACTTCTGCCCCTTTTCACTTTGCTGTCTTCCTTCTGTGCCTGTTTCTGTGTCTTCTCCTCTTCTCATAAGAACATCAGTCATGACAAATGAGGTTCCATCCAAGTCCATTATGGCTTCATCTTAACTTGATTATATCTGCAAATACTCTTTTGCCAAATAAGATCATACTCAGAAGAGCTGGGGTCAGGAAGTCAATATATCTTTTTGTGCTCCAGGAATCAACTCATAAATACCCACTTAGTCCTCAGAGCTTGTCTTACATTTCAGCTGAGCAAAACCAAATCAGGCAGGTGCTCTTCCTTCCAGGGAAGAATGAATAGGGCAGGAATAAATTGCCAAAGTTCTTGTTGAGAGGTAATTCCTCCCCGCTGAAACAGAAGACGTGTGTTCAAACATCCTTCCCCTCCATCATTTGGCTGCTCTCCCTTATTTCTACTGCTGCCCTGATGTCTTTCTGGGAGAGCTGGTTGGCTCTTTTCAATTAGTAGTGACTTTTAAGGTAAATGAATGAAACTCTCCAGTCAAAAGGCAGAAATTGGCAGAATGGATAAAAAAGCTTGACCCAACTATATGCTATTTATAGGATACTCACCTTAAATTCAAAGACATAAGTAGGTTGAAAGTGAAAAGATAGAAAAAAATACCATGCAAATAGTAACCAAAAGAGATCTAGTGTAGCTATACTAATAACAGATAAAATAGACTTTAAGTAAAAAAATTCTTACAAGTGTCAAAGATGGTCATTATATATTAATAAAGGGGCCAATTCAACAAGAAAATGTAACAATTATAAATATATATGCACCTCACAGCAGAACCCCGGATATATGAAGCAAATATTGGCAGATTTGAAGAGAGAAATAGATGATGTGACAATAATAATAGGGGATTTTAATTCACCACTTTCAATAATAGATGGATCATGTATCAACTTAAACGATACTCTGAATCAACTAGATTTAACGGAAATACGTAGAGCAATTAAACCAACAGCAATAGAATATATATTCTTCTCTCGTGCACACAGATCATTCTCCAGGATAGGCCATATGTTAGGTCACAAAACACGTTTCAGTAAATTAAAAAATTAAAATCATACAACGTATCTTCTCCAACCACAATGGCATGAAGCTAGGAATCAATAACAGGGGGAGAAATGGAAATTTCACAAATATGTAGAAATGAAATAATGTACTCTAAAGCAATGGATTAAAAGGGAAATTATAAAATATCTTGATGTGAATGAAAATGAAAACACAGACTTATGGGATGCAGCAAAGGCAAATTTAATGTAAGCCCCTAAATGCTTACATTACAAAAGAATAAAGATCTCAAATCAGAGACAATCTCAAAACTGGAGGATCTAGAAAACAAAGAACAAACTAAACCCAAAGTGAGCAGAAGGAAGGAATTAACAAAGATTAGAGTGACAATAAATGAAATAGAGAATAAAAAAACAATAGAGGGAATCAGCAAAACCAAAAGTTGGTTCTTTGAAAAGGTCAATAAAATGGACAAATCTTTACCTACACTGATGAAGAAAAAAAGAGAGGTTACAAATAACTAAAATCAGAAATAAAAAGGGTGATGTTATCACTGACTCCACACATTAAAAAAAGGTCTGTAAGTGGATACTATGAACAATTGTACACCAACAAATTAGATAACCTAGATTAAATGGACAGTTTCCTGGAAACACACAAACTGCCACAACTCCCCAGGTCTAAGTTCTTTGACTTAAAGAAACTTCAGTTATTCTGGTGCCTTCCAATCCTGTTTTCATTGTGTGACTTCCCCAAGCCTGGGAATCTCAGTTGGGGGCACCCATGCTTCAGAAACCACTGTGAATCCTTGCCACTCCAGCAGCACCTGAGAGCTTGTTAGAAATGCAGAATGTCAAGTTCCACTCAGGCCCTGCTGGAGCAAAATATGCATTTTTAACAAAATCCCAGGTAAATCGATTTGTCTTCATGCTAAAATTAGAGCCCGATGAAAAGGAAGATGGCGTCTTATTGTGTCTTCTCCACTAGATGGCAGGCTTCACCCATGTGCTACTTCTGCCTGAGTGACCACAGGTGGGTGGGCCTGGGGTGGCGGGATGCAGGTCTCCTTTATACTACCCTGCCGACATCCTTCCCCACCCTTGCCATGGTATTTGAAGCTTTGGTGTCAGCACTTCATGGGCCAGATTCCCCTTTCTTGGGTGACCTGAACCTGCCTATCTTGGAATAGGTCTCAGGAGGTCTAAGCCCCTAGCTTGAGCCGTTCCTGCAAAATGACCCAGAGAGCTTTTCTCCCCCTGCTTTTGCTTGGACGGGAAGAAGGCAGTACCTCTAGGTCAGTGTTCTAGGTTTGCCTCTAGCCTGCTGTTGTCATTGATTTGCTGGAGTTATACTAATTCCAGGCCAGTAGAGCCTATACTTACAATAGAAGTTGAGCATGGGCTTTGGACTCAGTCCTGGGTTTGAATCCTGGCTCCCCTACTTCTTCAACAAATATTTGCTGGGTGCCAGGCACTGCTTGCAGTCATGAACACGACAGACAAAGCCCCTGTGTTGTTTCTAATGATGGAAGACGAACAATGAGCAAATAAAATATTTTTCAGATAGTGACAAAGGCTATGAAGAGCAGAAAATAAAACAATGATGTGATAGAGGTGGCCTCAGGGTTGTCCGCAGAGAAGATGGCACTCGGTGGAGGCCTGTGTGATGGACAGGAGGGAGCCAGCT
>PVKH010029626.1:0-12608 GCA_004027955.1 Chaetophractus vellerosus | reverse complement strand
TAAAAAAGAGGCTGTTACATTGAGCCAACAAACACTGTCATGAAAAAAAAGTCTCATATCAAGAATACATTAGAGAGGAGAATTGTGGAAAGACGGCAGAGTAGAAAGCTCCAGGAATCAGTCCTTCCACCAAAACAAGTGTTGAACTGGCAGGAACTGTCTGAATCAACTTTTTTGAAACACTGGAGCCTAGTGGAACACTGGGAAGCATCCAGGGAAGAGCTGGAGAAAGCTGCTATTCTCCAGCCACATGGCAGACAGCAGAGGGGACTGCAAACCGAGATCCTGGTACAGCTTACTGATGCCAGGGTGCATTATAAAGACCTAGTCCTCCAAAATTCAGGGATGTGTGATCTATTCATTGACCACTACTTTTAATCAGCTCCTTCAGATCCCTAGGGGTTGCTCTGAGGGCCATCATTGTTTCAAACCCCCACAGGCAAAAGCAGCAGAGGAGTCTTAAAGAGGCAGTATCTATTCCCCCCCCCCTTTTTTTCCTTTTGGGAGTACATATAGTTTGGAAAAGTCACAAACTGATGGCTCCAGCCCTCAAAAAAACAAATAGATAAATGAACCAAAAAAACTCACAAACCCAGAGAAGTAGGAGAACTAAATTTCCAGAACTATAACAACATAACACTCCAAATGTCCAATTATCAGCAAAAAAATTACAAAATGCAAAAGAAACAAAAAATATGGCCCATTTACAGGAAAAAAATTGCCAGGAGCCATCCCTGAGGAAGCTCATACATTGGAACTATTAGTCAAAGACTTTAAATCAACTATCTTAAATGTGTTCAATGGGCTAAAGAAATCCATCTACAACAAACCAAAAGAAATTAGGAAAACATTGAACAAAACTAAGGACAGAAATTATAAAAAGGAACCAAACATTAGTTTTTAAGCTGGAAAGTACAGTAATTGAAATGAAAAACTCATTAGATGGATTCAACAGATTTGAACAGGTAGAAGCAAGGATCAACAAACTTGGAGACAAGAAAATTTAAATTATCTAGTGAAAGGAGCAGAAAGAAAAACTAATGAAGAAAAATGAACAGAGCCTGAGGGACCTATGGAACAAAATCAAGTGCATCAACATAAGCATCTTAGAGTCCCATAAGAACAAGAAAGGGAGAAAGGGACAGAAAAAGGATCTGAAGAAATATTATCAAAAAGAAAGAATGAATGGCCAAAAACTTCCCAAATCTGATAAAAGACTTGAATATACATATCCAGAAAGATCAATGAACTCCAAGCAGGATAGACTCTTAAGAGACCCAACCAAAAAAACATAACAAAACAGTCAATATCCACAAAGAAGACTTTGAAAGCAGCAAGAGAGAGGCAGCTTGTCACATGCAAGAGATCCCCAATAACAGTAATGTGGATTTCTCACCAGAAACCATAAAGGGGGGCTGGCTGTAGCCCAGATGGTAGGGCGCCGGTTTACCACATAGGAGGCCCCAGGTTCGGTTCCCGGGGCCTCCTCGAGTGGGCAGACCGCCTTGAGAAGGCAAAGCCGCCAAGCCTCTGTGAGCAGGGCAAGCTCGTGCTGCGCAGTGAGCTGACTCGGCAGGTCGCTGCATGGGGGTGGGAGGGACAAGCAGACACAAAAGAGCGCAAGAATGAACACAGCAAGAACAAGCAGAAAGGGGGGGATATGTAATAAATTTAAAAAATAAATCTTTTAAAAAGAAACCATAAAGGCCAGAAGACAGTAGGATGACAATATTTAGTCCTTAAAGAAAACCTGTCAACTGAAAATTCTATATTTGGCAAAGTTACCTTTCAAAAATGAAGGAGAGGGTGCTGGCTGTAGCCCAGTGGACAGGGTACTGGTTCACCACATGGGAGGCCCTGGGTTCGGTTCCCAGGGACCCCTCCAAAGTGGGCAGACCGCCTTGAGAGGGCAAAGCCACCGTGGGCAGGGCAGAGCAGCCGTGGGCAGGGCAAAAAGCTGCCACAGGCAGGGGAAAGCCGCCCGCGAACGGAGCAGAGCCGCCACCCGTGAACAGAACAGAGCCGACCACGAGCAGGGCAGGCCACCTGCGCGGTGGGCTGAGTCGGCGCGTCGCCGCAACGGGGGGAGACAAAGCAGACACAGAAGAATGCAAAAAGATGAACACAGCAAGAGCAAGCAGAAAGGGGGGTGGGATATGTAACAAAAAAAAATGAAGGAGAAATTAAGACATTTATGTAGATAAAGAAATCCTTAAAGTTTAAAGTTACCAGAATATCTGCCCTACAAGAAATTCTAAAGAGTCCTTCAGGCTGAAATAAAAAGATATTGGATAGTAACTCTTAGCCAAAAGAAGAAATAAAAAACATTGGTAAAGGTAACTATATAGGTAAACATAAAATCTTGTATTATTGGTTTATAAATATTTCTCCTACCCCCTCCATGACTTAACAGGCAAATGTATAAAATAAAATTTTAAATATATGCTAATGGTCATACAATGTATAAATATATAATCTGAGACAACAACAATATAAAGGGTGAGAAAAGGAGATATACAGGAATAGAGTTTGTATACTACAGAAACTAGGTTAGTTAGTTATAATTAATTTAAGATGTAAATGTAACTACAAAGGTAACCACTATGAAATTAACTAAAAAATATAGAGAAAAGAAAATGGTACTCTACAAAAGAGCACCTAAACACACAAAAAAACGCATTAATGAAGCAATTGAAATGGAGTTTTAGCTTTTACATCAAAAGTACAAGCAGCGAAAGAAAAAATAGATAAAACGGACTTCACCAAAATTAAAAACCTTTGTGCATCAAAGGACATTATCAAGAAAGCAAAAAGACAACCTACGGAGTGGGAAAAAATATTGGAGAACCACGTATCTGATAAGAGTTTAACACTTAGAATATATAAAGACCTCCTACAACTCAACAACTAAAAGACCAACAACTCAATTTAAAAATGGGCAAAAGGGGCCAGCTGTAGCCCAGTGGATAGGGCGCCGGTTCGGTTCACCACATGGGAGGCCCGGGTTCGGTTCCTGGGGGCCTCTCCAGGAGGGCAGACTGCCTTGAGAAGGGCAAGCCGCCGTGGGCACAGCAGAGCTGCAGTGGGCAGGGCAAAAAAAGACGCCACGGGCAGGGCAAGTTGCCCGCAACCGGAGCAGATCCACCCGTGAACGGAAGCGGAGCCGCCCGCAAACAGAGCAGAGCCGCCTGCACAGTGACCTGACTTGGCATGTCACCGCAACCGGGGGAGACAGAGCAGACACAGAAGAACGCAGAGAAATGAACACAGCAACAGCAAGCAGAAAGGAGGGGATATGTAACAAAAAATAAATAAATAAAAATAAATAAATAAAATAAAAATGGCCAAAGGACTTGAATAGACATTTTTCCAAAGGAGATATTCAAACAGCCAATAAGTATATGAAAGGATGCTTAATAACATTAGCCATTAAGGAAATAAAAACTAAAACTACGATGAGATATCACTTCATACCCACTAGGATAGCTATTTTTAAAAAACTGAAAATAGCAAGTGTTGGTGAGGATAGAGAGAAATAGGAACCCTTGTACATTGTTGGTGGGAATGTAAAATGGTACAGCTACTGTGGAAAATAGCTTAGCATTTCTCAGTTAAGGACAGAATACCATTTAACCTGGAAATATCACTTCTAGGTATATATATCCAAAAGAATGAATTCAAGACTCAAACAGATATGTGTACACCAATGTTTATAGCAGGATTATTCACAATAGCCTAAAGGTTGAAACAACCCAAGTGTCCATCAACAGAAGAATGGATAAACAAAATGTGGTATATCCATACAATGGAATATTATTTAGCTATAAAAAGAAGTGAAATGCTGGTACATGCTACAACATGGATGAACCTTGAAGACATCGTGTTGAGTGAAATACACCAGATACAAAAGGACAAGTGTCGCAGGATTTCTGTTATATGAAATATTTAGAATAAGCAAAATTGTAGAGATAGAAAGCAGAATAGTAGTTACTAGGGGTGGGGAGGGGGGAATATAAGGAGTTATTGCTAAATAGGTATGAATTTTGGTTTGAGATGATGAAAATGTCTGGAAATGGTAAAAGTTACAGTTTTGTCAATGTACTTATTGTCAAAGAATCATCCATTTAAAATGGTTAAAATGGGGCCGGCTGTATAGCCCACTGGATAGGGCGCCGGTACACCACATGGGAGGCCCCGGGTTCAGTTCCCAGGGACCTCTCCAAGCAGGCAGACCGCCTGAGAAGGCAAAGCCGCCGAGGGCAGGGCAGAGCCGCCAAGGGCAGGGCAAAAAGCCGCCACAGGCAGGGCAAAGCCGCCACGGGCAGGGCAAAAGCTGCCATGGGCAGGGCGAGCCGCCTGCAAACAGAGCAAAAGCCACCTGCGAATGGAGCAAAAAAAAGCCTTCTGGGAATGGAAGCAGACCCGCCCACAAGCAGGGCAAGCCACCTGCACAGTGAGCTAACGGCGCGTCACCGCAGCAGGAGGAGACAAAGCAGACATAGAACACACACACAAAAAACATGAACACACAGCAAGAGCAAACAGAAAAAGGAGAGGGATATGTAACAAAAAAAATGGTTAAAATGATTTTTATGTTATGTATATTTAACCACAATTAAAAATAAATTAATTAAAATTATTTAATTAGTTAAAAGGCTAGGGGGGGAAAGAATACATTAGAGGAAAATGGCAATAAACACAAGTATATGAAGGGTAACCACAATCCAAGGCTTAGGTGTAGAATTGTGGGTAGCTTCTGGCACAACTCAAAGGTGATGCAAGGTCAATGGATTCTTGAGAAGCACTGGATGCAGGCCACAGCAAATCATCCTCAGGGCTGAGAGAAAGAGGGAAATGAGCCAATGGCTTCAGCAGAAAGCCCCTTTTTCCCCTCCAAGGGACTATTGCTCTTCATGTACCAGGGACAAAATGCTGTCAGTAATAGAAGCTCAGTAGAGATAGGGGATTGCACCAGGAAGAAAAAAAGCATTTGCAGGGAATCTGAGCTCTTCCACCTCTGGGTTCCACCCACCAATGAAAAGGAGGCATTTGGCATTAGCACAACATGGGTGTGGCACTCATGATCTGGATATAGAGTGGCTAGCAAGGCCCAAAGGCCTATAGGCCTATGTCTGGGCCACAGGGCCTAGAGCCATGTCCTGGATGGTACAAAGAGACTGGCATTGCTTCTGCCAGTCCAATTGAGGTTGTTAGCCAAGTACTCCTTATATTTGGATTTAGTCTGTCATCCTAGGGAAGAGAAATGCCTTGTGAAAACAGGAAATTTAAGCTGAAAGCTCAGAGGGCCTTAGAAATCTCTCCTGAAGTTCAAGTTAACTCCTTATCCAGGAGAACCAGCAGGATGTTTGCAATGTCATTTAGGAAAAGAACCAAAAGTCTGCTAATGCGAAAATGAGAAAATTTCCTGTCCATCGTGCCATCAGCTCTGGAGTTTGCTACTGAATTTCCAAGTGATTTATTAAAATAGTGATCTTACATTGCAGATTTTTTGATGATCCCAGTTTCAAATATTCTGATCCCTCCTCAGACCATAAATCAGAAAGTATGTTCAAGTGCTTTATTCAAAACAAACAACAGAGGTCCCCAGACTTAAAATAGACTACCTGGTCCTAAACATATAATCTGAAGGTTTTCAGAAAAATCTCTCCCATTTCTAATCCCTCAACTTTGACCAAAAAGGATACCATTTCCAGAGTATCAATACAAGATACTTAGATAAACTCAATGGCTGATCCTTATTTTTGGAAATAAAACCATTAATACAGGTTGACTAGTTAAGCTAATCACCTGGCAATGCCTTCCTTAATCAGAGCCTCTTCTCCTCCTTCCTCCTAGGCCAGACCTCTTAAAACTCCAAGTTTTTAAAGAAACCTATCAATCTCCACACATTAAAAAAAGTTTCAGTAGAGATGAATCCTTCAGCATACAGAGATCTATTGGAGCACTTCACAATGTGGCCATAAAGGAAAAGTTGCATTAATTACATGAATAAATGAAAGCTACCTGGTTAGCCAAAAAGAAAAAAAAAATGTTTCTTGCATTTGTTGAACATAGTGTTTCTCCCCTTACCTCCCAAGCCTAAAGAAACAAAAACAGTTGGCATCCTGAGGGCTCTAGAGACATCCAGGTCCTATATCAAGGCAGATAGCCCCAGAGTTTGGTGCCTTACCAGTGGGCCCTAATTTGGAATCCTTGCTCCTGAGAGTGACAGAGTCGGATCAAAATATGTCTTCACTGCACATGGTCCATCTGTCTCTTCTATTCAAACCTATATGTGATGCCAGAGTTTTAGGTGTACTTCCAGAGAGCAGAGACTACATGCTGTCCATGTGCCAGCTGGGTTCAGGGGCTCAGTGGACCTGCAACTCCTACTCTACAACTCAATGGGCTCATGCAAGACACCTAGTGGGGAGATGATGATGGACAACGGCTATCCTGGGGAATGGAGAGAGTCTGCAGCTGTAGGCAGGATAATCTCGTCCACTGTATCCACGGAATATAAGCCCCCTCTCACTTGGTGGTGGAGGGGACTTCACCATCCCAGACTCCTTGGGATTGGGGGAAGAGCTATGGACTAGAGTGGACTTGTTGGTGTCCTGTTAAAGACTTGTTGTGACTCATGCAATGGAATAATAGTAAGTCTACTTTAGTCCATTGATGAAAACATCTTGAAGCATTGCTTCATTCATGGTCTATAGTTAACATTATAGTTTACAATTTGTGCTGCACAATTTTATAGGTTTTGAAAAAATGTATAACAGCTTGTATCTGCCATTGCAATGTCATGCAGTACAATTCCAATGTCCCCAAAATGCCCCAGGTTACACCTATTCTTCCCTTTCCCTCCCCCTCAGAACGTCTGGTGGTCACTGCCTTTATATCAATGATACAAGGTCTTCCACTGCTAGAAAAATAGTAAGTCTACATTAGTCCTTAGTTGCTTCTCCCTTTATATCTGTTCATTCCTCAATCTTGAGGATTTTGGGATGGTGATGTCCACTCTGTTTCTGTAAAGTATGCATTTATATCACTCCACCAACACCTGACTAGGAGGGCTCATTAAAAGATTCTCGCAGAACAAGAAGTAATCAGCTCTAAAGATATATACCTGCTTCTACTCCCAGAGCCACATGAGCATATATCTGGCAATTTTAGAATTGTAGTCAGAGATATGCAAAATAAAACAGGAAAATATCATTCTTTGTCCATCAGTGCCATCACTACTAATAGAACTGCTATTTTTGGAAAGTAATCTGGCAGTTTCTCATAAAAGTGTTTTTGAACTTTTTATTTTTAAAAGTGTCAAACTTACAAAAAATTGCAAGAATAGTATAATGAACTCTCACAATCCTTCATTTGCTTCACGTGCTTTATCTATATCTATGTACATTTTTACATATATACACATTTTTCTGAACCTTTTGAGAGTAAGATGCAGATATTCTGCCCTAAATACTTCGGTGTAGATTTCCTAATAACAAGATCATTCTCTTGCATAATGATAAAATTATGGCAAAACCATTAAATTCAGGAATTTTTTCATTGATACACTATTATACAGTCCATATTCAAATTTTGCCAATTATCACAATACTGTTCTTTACAGCAATTTTTCTTGATCCAGAATCATGCATAGTACTTAACTATTATTTCATAAAAAATTGAAATGAGCATATTTTTGACACAAAAATCCCTATAACTACAGAAAGGAAAGCACCTATATATAAGATTTTTATATAGATATAGATATGAATATAGATATAGATGTTTACCTTACACTCTTTGTAGGAGCAAAAAATCTGTAAACAACTTGTATGACCATCAAAAGGGACTTTTGAAAAAAATTATCATATATCCAGTCTCTGAAATATTTTGAATCTATTAAAAATTGTGAATTAAATCTATACATGTTAACCTGGAAATATGTCAGTGATCTATTGATAAATAATAAAGACAAATTCCAGCATCACTTTTTTTATTAGAAAAGTTGTAGGTTTACAGAAAAATCATGCAGAACATAACAGAGTTCCCATATACCCCCTACCATCACTCCCACATACACACAATGTTTTCCCTAATTGCCTTAGTGTGGTACCTTTGTTACAATTGATGAAAGAATATTACAATTATACTATTAATTATAGCCCATAGTTTACATTAGGGTTCCCATTTGTGTTGTACAACCCTTTGTTGTTTTTTAAAAGTGTTTATTCAATTGGTAGCATATATACAAACTAAAATTTCCCCCTTTGAACCTCATTCATTTCAAATTTTGTTTTGATGGTCCCAGTTTTCAAATATTCTGATCCCTCCTCAGATCATAAGTCAGAAAATATGTTCAGGTGTTTTATTCAAAATAAACAAACAACAACAGAGGTCCACCAGGCTTAAAATAGACTACCTGGTCCTAAACACATAATCTGAGAGTTTTCAGAAAAATCTCTCTGATATCTGACCAACAAAAATGCAGTGACCAGAACAGGAATGTATTGATACAAGATACTTAGATAAAGTCATCAGATTATAAATATTACGTCCTTTTACTGCAAACCTAAACACGTTTAAAAGGTTGCTGATAAGCAATCCTACCCCATAAGTTTAAACACTCCAAAGCAGACAGTTTTCCAAAAGAGGAAGGTATGGGGTAAGGGTGGGAGCTTGAGGGTAAGAGTTGATGATAATTTAATTTTCTTTCCCTTATAAATCATTTGCTGTTTCTGCATAGATGTCCAAAGGAATTTTTCTTTTTCCTTAAAATATAGTAATTTCCCAAGAATATGTCTTTGGAATTGGTCATTCCTGGTTGATATTCTCAGTTTCACGGTGTTCTCTTTCAAGATATAGTTTCAAGTCTTTTTCTATTTCATGAAGATTTTCTTAAATTAGTAGTTTAAATATTTGTTCAGCTCCTTTGCTTTTTTGTTACTCTTTTCTGGGATTCCTAATATCTGTGTGTTGGATCTTCTTTGCTTGTCAATCTTTGTCACTTTTTTCTCCCTCCTTTTATTATCTCCTCTTTTTTTTGATGTATAGACTTTTCCTCCCTTAAGGTATTTTTATTTTTATTTGTTTTTGTATTCACTCTTCTAGTTCAATCTTCATTTCTGAAAGAATTTTTGAATTCCGATTTTTTTCGTGTTTTATAATGTTTTTAATGTCTCTTAGCTCATTTTGAAATAGCTTAAATTTTTATCTGTTTTGTAGCATATCTTTCTGGCACGCTTTTATTATCCATAGGGATGTTATTCTCTTATAATAACTTCTAATGATATTTGGTTTCAATACTTTTTGTTGCTTATTTTTATGTAAAATTAGTTTTCCTAAACTTTCAGAAGGAACATTGTTCAGGTTAGTTTTTCCTAACTTCACACAACTCTCTTTTTGGTTGTTTTCATGTAGTGTTCAAAAACATACCAGTTGCTTTTCAAGATTTCCTAGCAGGGGCCAGCTGTATAGCCCAGTGGATAGGGCGCCGGTACACCACATGGTTCGGTTCCCGGGGACCTCTCCGAGCGGGCAGACGGCCTTGAGAAAGGCAAGCCACCGTGGGCGGGGCAAAGCCACCGTGGGCAAGGCAAAAAGCCACCACGGGCGTGGCAAGTCACCCATGAAACATGGCGCTGCCGCCCGCGAATCATGGAGCCTAGCAGCCTGCAAAACACAGAGCTGTGCTGCCCACAAAACACGAAGCGGAGCCGCCCGTGAAACGGAATGAAGTCACCTACGAGCGGGGCGAGCCGCCTGCACAGAGGGCCGACTCGGCACGTCACCGCAAAAACGGGGGGAGACAAGAAGCAGACATAGAAGAACACAGAATAATGGACACACAGCAAGAGCAAGCAGAAAGGGGGGGATATGTAACAAAAAAAATGGATAAAAGAAAAAATTAAAAAAAAAAATTTCCTAGCAGTTATTTTTTTTAATTTCTTGACCTATCTCCACCTATTTTAATTTCCTAGGCTACTTAAGCAAATACCATGAAATGGGTAGGCTCAAACAATGGGAATTTATGTGTTTACAGTTTTAAAGCTAAAAGAACGTCTAAATCAAGGCATCATCAAGGCAATGCTTTCTCCCCAAAGACTATGGTATTCTGGGGCTGGCTCTCAGTGATCCTTGGTTTCTCTGCCACATGGCAGTGCACATGGCCGCATCTCCTGGTCTTTTCCTTCTCTTCTGGGTTCCATTTCAGCTTCTTGTGGCTTTCTCTCTCTCTGTCTCAATTTCATTACGCTTATAAAGGACTCAACGAATAGGGTTAAGACCCATCCTGAATTGAGGTGGGTCACATCCTAACTGAAGTAACTGCATTAAAAGGTCCTACTTACAATGGGCTCACACACACAGGAATGGATTTCACGTAAGAACATGTCTTTCTGGGGTACATATACCTTCGAACACCACACCACATCATTCCACTTCCCACCCACATATACACTATTTAGACCTTATTTTTCATGTGCCATACCTGCCCATATCCTGATAACGTGATTGTATTCACAGCAATGTCTCTTCAGTATGGAGTCTTGTCTTGGAAGGGAACCCTAGATGATTTACTTCTAGAGATTTTAGGTACTAGACCACAGATCCCTTCCATTCACCCATTATATTAAGGTCAAAATCTCTCCCAGTTTCAGCTGCTATTGACCTGGCAAACTTTCTAGTGAAAACCCACTGACAATTTTAGGGTTTCCTATTCTCAAGTGTGTCAGGTGTGCCACTGCTTATTTCTGCTTTCTCCTGAATGGACTGTGATACCCTGCAGGTCTTGTGACTACCAGTGGTTTGTGCTCAACCACTTGTATGTTGGTATTGATGGGGATACTCTAACATCTAGTTTTATTGTAAATATTGCCCATGGGTTTAAGCATTTGCTATTTTTGTTGTTCTGGATGTTTATATGTGGTGATTCAGAAAAATTTTTTAAAAACCATTGCCACTACCATCTTCCCAGAATCACGAACTAATTTTTTTTTCAATGGACTATTGAGTCTGGCTTTTTTTCTCTCTCTCTTTCTTTCATATTATTAGACAAGAAATTATAACACCAGGTTGTCTGATTCAATTCTGGACCCCTGTCAATTTCAATGCTTCCCTAGGGACCATAGACTCCAAGGGACCTGGCTTCACATCTAAGCCAAAGACACACTGGGCCTAGTAGCGGCAGCCAAAGTAGTAGGACTGTACCCTCAAAGCATCCACTATCCTTACCTACAGTCTTCCTCAGCCTCAGAGAACTATCCTGTGGCATGCCAAGCAATACCCTAAAGCTGAGTTAGAAAAATAGGCCCAAAGTCTGACTGAGTCCTGCTAGGCAATGTTGTTCTAAATGCATCCTAATTCTCTGCCATTTCACATGATGAATGACTGTAAAGGATTTTTTTTTCTTAACAGTGTGATAGGGGTCCATTACATGGTGTAAAGGGATTTTTAAACTTCAATATTGGTTCATTCCTTTTGTGAAGCTAAAAATACAACTCAAAAATATAATAAACAAATACAGAATATATAAGAATATATAAGCTAGGTCATAAGCCTGCAAAGTTCATGAAGTCTTCCAAAGGAGAGTCAATACAGCTTGTGGCTAAGAATACAGACTCTAGAGCTGGTGGCCACAAGTCACACGTGGTTACTGAGCATTTCAAATGTAGCTAGTGGTGTAAGCGTAAAATAAACATCTGATTTTGAAGACTTAGTTTATATTTATATATAATACCGCAGTAATTTTATGTTGATTACATGTTGAAATGATAATATTTTGGATATATGGAGCTACGTAACATATATTAAAAGTAATTTCAATGTGAATATTCTCACTGTCCTGATTTTGTGATAATCAGGGAAGGCTAAACATTTGCTATATTAGAAACCATGCATGTGTCCCCAGACCTAGTTCTTCTCCCTAAGTCTGGTTTTTAGAATGCGGGTGATAAACTAAGCCTGATTTATTACATGACCATCCTGAATGGGAAAAGACTGTAACTTTGGGTATTTTTGGTCAACCTTAAGAGATATAGCAGGGGGACAGATGTGGCTTGGGTGGCTGGGAGTCCATCTCCCATATGGAGGGACCTGGGATTGATCCCCGGGACCTCCCGGTAAAAACTTTTTAAAAGGTAAAATATAGAAGGTGCGTGGGCCACCAGTCCCCGTGCGCAGGTGCACCACCAGACCCCATGTGTGGGTGCACAGCCAGGCCCCGAGAGCGGGTGAGCCATCAGGCCCCGTCCGCGGGTGAACCACCAGGCCCTGCGAGCCACACAGCGAGATGATGACATAACAGGAGAGTGACACAAAGGAGAGCCAAGACGAGACGCACCAAAACACCAGGAACTAAAGCGGCACAGGCGGTGGGATGCCTCTCTCCCACATCGGAGATTCTGAGAATCAAAGCCCGGTGAAGACAGGAGGAGAAGGATGAGAAAAGAGGGCAGGAAATGGACACAGAGAGTTGCCCAGCAAATGGACACAGAAACAGCAAAAACAGGGCGGGGGAGTAAAAATGGATAAAAGTAAATAAATAAATAAATAAATCCTTAAAAAAATGTATAGGGGAGAAAGATAAGGACTATAGTTAGTAGTAATAC
>PVKH010029625.1:0-12625 GCA_004027955.1 Chaetophractus vellerosus | reverse complement strand
AAAAGAGAGAGAGAGATAGGTCATTCCAAAGAATACATTATTGTAGAGTACAATAATCATTATCTATAAAAATTACCATTAGCTTAAAAAGCCTGTTGAAAGTTGGGGATTGTGCTATTGATACACTGACACAATTTTACCTGCGATGGCAAATATGTGTATGTATATATTGGAGACACTCTTGCTAGTCACTTTGAAGATTTAGCGTAGACATTAGTCTGGTCTAAGGACATCAATTATCACTCACTGGGTGTGAAGTTATGGTGAAGAGTGACTTGGATCTATCCACTCCCAGTCTCAATGGGGTAAATGGCCCTGTAAGGGCAAGCAAATTTCTATAATTTTGTTCCTTTGCTCAAACAGTGGCCAAACCATAAGGAGATAAGTTCCACTTTATTTATACAATGGAAAGCCTATAATGCTACACTATGATAACTTCACTGTGACAGGGAAAGGAAGATTTACTCTACATACAATGTAATGGAGATTTTTACACTAGAGATCATCATTAAAACTTCAGGCAGAAATTTGCCTGCATATCCTTCATTTTCTCATTGCCTGGATAGTCTAATGTGTACCTATTCTTTCATTATATAACATGGTGAGATACACACTAAACAACTCAGTCATTGTATCTGTTAACCTTTCCTAGGTAATAATACTACCCCCAACAATTTAGTCACTTGAAGTAACAGATATTGAACTCTTGATTCTGAGAGTTAACAGTTTTGAGTTGGGCTCATCTGGGTGATTCTTCTGTTCATCTTGGCTGGGCTGACTCTGTTTTCAGCTTGTCAGCTTATCAACCCTGTTTTAAGAGGTTGGCTGGATGGCAGCTGAGACAAAAGGGGTCACTGTGCCCCAAGTAGTCAAATCTGAGCTTCTTCACATGATGATAGTGTTCCAAAAGTAGCAAGAAAGGTTAAACACCAATGTATAAAATTTTTAAAGCCAATACATGCTTCATATTTGAAATTTTTCTACTGGTGAAAACCAGTTACAAGGTTGGCACAGATTTAAGGTATGGAGAAGGAGATTTCACCTCTGAAAGAAAGAGGAAAAATTGTGATTATTTTTGTAATCTCTCACATTCCTCCTTCTGGCAATATGTATTCACATTCCTTCTCCATTCAAAAAAATATTCACCCTTTACTTAGGACTAATAAAATTCTCACATAGTCTGGATCTTATGATGGACATCAAGTCCTGATATGGCTTCTATTCTTTCATGAACACTTATTTACTTCCCACCCTCTGCATAGCTCTCTCATCTCTGCTACCTCACTTTCTCTCTTTCTTGCTTTCTCTCCTCTCTTTCACTCTTTCTCTCTCTCTTTCCTACATTTTATCTCTCCTTCCTTCCTTCCTTCCTTCCTTCCTTCCTTTCTTCCTTCCTTCTTCCTCCCTCCCTCCCTCCCTCCCTTCCTTCCTTCCTTCCTTCCTTTCTCTTTCATTTTTCATGTTGTGTTGCTGTTTATTTGAAATTTGCTTTCATCCTAAAATGAGTAAGAGGGGAGAGTCAATGTTTCAGATATTTCTGCATAACCAAATCCTGATAATAGATTTTTATTCACAATTTTGAATGAATGAAAGGTTGCATAAGTGAATGAAAAAAGTAGATAGCATAAAGATACAAAGTGATTCCTTTTTTATGTGTATTTTATTAGAGAATTAGTAGGTTTAAATAAAAATCATGCAGAAAATATAGTTCCCATATACTCCCTTTCACACAGTTTTCCCTGACATTAACAATTTACATTAGTGTGGTACCTTTTTTGCAATTGAAGAGGGAATATTATTATAATTGTACTATAAAATATAGTCCATATTTACATTAGGCATCACTGTGTTGTACATTCCTGTTTTTGCTTTTTAAAAAGTATTTTAGTAAAATATATACAACCAAAAATTACCCTTTATCCAAATACATAAATCATCGTGTTAGTTATGTTCCAATATTTTGCTACCATTGCCACCTTCCATTATCAAAATATTTCCATTGCCACAACCAGAAATTCTGCACAAAGTAAACATTAACTCTCCATTTGCTATCCCCATCCTAGAAGCCTACGTATTTTATTTTCTGACTCTAGGAATTATTTTATACCGGTAAGACCATATAATAATTTTTCTCTTGTGTCTGGTTTATTGCACTCACCAGGATATCTTTAAGGTTCATTCATGCTGTCAAATGTTTCAGAAATTTACTCTTTTTTAGGTTGGAATAATATTTTGTTATATTTACAAACCATATTTTATCTGTTTATCTGTTGATGGATACTTGGTTACTTCCATCTTTTGGCAATTGTGAATAAGCCTGTTACAAACATTGGTGCCCCAATATCCGTTTTAGTCCCTGTTTTCAATTATTTGGGGGTATATTCCTAGACGTGGGCTTGTTGGATCATATGATAAATCTATACTTAACATTCTGAGAAACTATTGAACTGTTTTCCAAAGCAGCTCCACCATTTTATGAACAAGTGTTTCTTTTCTCAACATTCTTTTTAACACTTATTATTTTCCTTTTTTAAAAAAATATTCAACATTCTAATGAGTGTGAAATGGTATCTCATTGTGGTTTTGATTTGCATTTTCCTAATGGCTTACTATGGTGAGTATGTTTGCATGTGTTTATTGCCAATTTGAATATCTTCTTTGGAGAAATGTCTTTTCAAGTTTTTGCCCATTTTTAATTGGCTTGTTTGTGTTTTTGTTATTAAGTTTTAGGATTCCTTTATATGTTTTGACAATTAAACCTTTATTGTATATATAGTTTCCAAATATTTTTTTTCCATTTTGTAGGTTTTCTTTTAATTTTCATGACCAAGTACCATGATGTACGATAGTTTTAAATTTTGATGAAGTCCTATTTTGTTGTTATTATTGTTCATACTTGTAAAGTCTAAGAAACCATTGACCAACACCAGGTCCTGAAGATGTTTCCCTTTGTTTTCTTCTAGGAATTTTATATTTTTGTTCTTTTATTAAGTCTTTAATTTATTCTGAGTTGTTTTTTGTATATAGTGTGAGGTAAGGATCCACCATCATTCTTTTACATAAAGTTATCTGGTTTTCCCAGCATAATTTGTTGAAAAGAATATTCTTTCCCAATTGAGTAGTCTTGACACCTGTGTCAAAAGTAAATTACCCTTAGGTGAGAGGATTTATTTCTGAACCTCAATTTGATTCTATTGGTCTATATGTCTCTACTTGTGCCAGTAACATGGTGGCTTGATTACTGTAGTGTTATAATAAGATTTATTATAAGAAAATGTGAGCCCTCAAACTTCATTCTTCTTTACCAAGATGGTTATGGCTGTTATACTCACCCTCCATGTGAATTTAATGATTGCTTTTTCCATTTCTGTAGAGTAGGTTATTGATTTTATTGTGAATGCATAGAATCTGTAAATCATTTTGGGTAAAACTGACAACTTAACAGCATTTCATCTTCCAGTTGATGAACATGGAATGCCCTTCCATTTATTTTGCTCTTCTTTAATTTCTTTCAGCAATATTTTGTAGTATGCTATATGTAAGTCCTTACAGCCTTGGTTAAATATTTTCTTAGTTATTTGATTCTTTAAATTGCTATTTTAAGTGGAAATGTTTTCTTGATTTTCCTGTTAAGATTGTGCATTGCTAATGTATAGCAACACCCCTGATTTTTGTGTGTTCATCTGGTACACCACCACTTTGCTAATTTTGCTTATTAGCTCTAGGTAGCTTTGTTATAGATTTTTCAGGACTTTCTATATTTGGATTAGGTACGTGTTTTGGTCAGCCACAGGTGTACCCTTTGAAATACACCAAAGATTGGTCAGTCTTTATAAAGGGTATTTATTTGGGGTAGAAGCTTACAGTTACCAAAGTCCACGTGTTGGAGCAAGATGGCCGCCGACGTCTCCAGGGTTCAGGCTTCCGGGTTCATCTGTTCCTGGGGCTGCGTTTCTCTCCGGGCTTAGCTTCTGTTTCCTTCACAAATTCAGCTGTAGACCATGAGGCTTTCTATGCTTTGCGTCTCTCCACAAGGCCAGCTGTAGACTATCGGGCGAACGGCTCACTCCAACATCAGAACTGCTTCTCAAATCTCCTTCTCCAAATCTCTTCTCTCAATCTGCTTTTCTCAATCTGCTTTCTCTGCTGCCTCTTGTCTAGCCTTTTATACTTGAGACTACGCCCACCGAGGGGTGGGGCTCAACATCTCACTGACATGGCAGTTAACGCCCTACTCATAACTTAATCATGCCCAGATGAACAGATTAGTTTACAAGAATAATCCAATCTGTATTTTTGGAATTCACGATTAAATAAAACTCTGAAACCATTACAGTACTGAAAAAGGGAAAGTTTTTGCTTCTTCCTTTCCCATTTGGATAAACTTTTTTTTTGCCTTTTTTTTTTCAAATTGTTCTTGTTAGAAATTTTAGCACAATGATGAAAACTGTGTTGACCATGGGCATTCTTATCTTGTTCCTGATCTTAGGGGGAAATCATTCATTTTTTCACCATTGAATATGTTGCTGGCTTTGCTCTTTTCTAAAATTCCCTTTATCATCCTGAGGAAGCTTCCTTAATTCCTAGTTTTCTCATTGATTTTATCAAGAAGTGTTGCTGTATTTTGTCAAAAGTCTTTTTGTGGCAATTGAAGTGATCATATTTTTTCTTTTGTTCTATTAGTGTAGTGCATTACATTATTCAGTTTTCTTATATTGAACCTCTCTTGCATAGCTGGGATAAATCCAACTTGATCATTGTATTAGTCTGCTAAAGGGGTGCCAGTGCAAAGTACCAGAAATCTGTTGGCTTTATAAAGGGATTTTATCTGGGAAAAAAACTGACAGTTACAAGGCCCTAAAAAGTCCATTTTAAGGATGCTTTCTCAACAAAGGCAGTTGCTGTGTGTTGAAGCAAGAAGGTTGCTGATCTCTGCAAGTCTTTGACCTTGTCCCCTGGGCTTCCTCTCTTTCCCGGCATAGGGCTTATTTCTATATTAGCCTCAGCTGTTTTGTTCTTTTTCCAAGGTCAGCTGCAAACTATCAGGTGAATGGTTCATCTTTCCATGGGACCCTGGGATAAAAAATGATAGAGCTTTCTCTTCCTTTGACTTCTTGAGTGAGTGTCTACCTTTATGGGCCCACCAAGTGGGCAGGGACTCAACCTGAGTCACACATTACTGACTGTTTGAATCAAAGCCCTAATCTTAATAGGTAATTTAATCAAAGACATCTCAGCTGAATCTAATGCAATCACAGTGTAACACATCCAGAGGAATAGAGTGGTTTGCAAACATAATCTTTCTATTTTGGGGATTCATAAAATAAACTGACACAATTATGGTGTATTATTAGTGTGCCATTGGGGTGGATTTGCTAATATTTTCTTGAGGATATTTGGGTCTATTTTCATGATGTACATTGGTCTGTAATTTTGTTTTCTTGCGGTAACTTTTTCTGGCTTTGTTATTGAGATGATGTTGGCCTCATAGAATGTGTTGGGAAGTGTGACTCCTCCAGATTTTTGAAGAGTTTGAGTAGGATTAGTATTATATTTCCTTGTAAACTTGACAAAATTCACACTGAGCCATCTGGTCCTGCGCTTTCCTTTGTTGAGAGGTTTTTGATGACTGATTCAATCTCATTACTTGATATTGGTTGGTTGAGATCTTCTACTTCTTCTTCAGTCTATGAATGTAGTTTGTGTGTTTCTAAATATTTATTTATTTCATCTAGGTTATGTAATATTTTGTGTATGATTTTTCATTGTAATTTCTTATAATCGTTTTCATTTGTGTGGGGTTATTAGTAATGCCCCCTGTGGCAGTTTGATATTGTTTATGAATTACAAAATTAGATATTGGATTATGTTTGTAAACTGGTCTGTCCCTTTGGGCATATTAGATTATATTGAATTCAGAGGTTTCACTTTTACTTGATTAAATAATAATTAAGGCTTTGATTGGGCCACATGTTGCATCCCTGTCCCTTTGATGGGTGGGAACTCATAGAGAAAAGACATGGGAGAGAACAGAGTTTGGAGTTTTAATGCTGGAGCCCAGGAAGTAAGCACACAGAGGAGCAGAGAGAAGGCTCAATTAGATATGGCAGTGGTCTTGGGAAGAGTTGTGCTCCTGATAGTCTATAGCAGGCCTTGAGGAAAGAGAAGAGTTGAGCCCAGAAAGAAACAAGCCCCAGGAAGAGAGGAATCCAAGAAGCCTGATCCCTCATAGAGGTCAGCAGGCATCTTGCTCCAACCCATCGCAACAGACTTGTTGAGGGAAATAACTTATGTTTTATGACCTGGTAAGTGTAAGTTTCATACCCCAAATAAATACCTTTTATTAAAGATAACAGATTTCTAGTATTTCATATCAGCACACCATTGGCTGACTAATACAACCCCCTTCATTTTAATTTTAGTTATTTGCATCTTAAAATTTTTTCTTTCAGTATTCCTAAAGGTTTGTCTACTTCATTAATCTTTTCAGAGCTCCAACTCTTGGTTTCATTGATTCTCTTTTTTCATATTTTATTCTGTCTTTCATTTATCTCTGCTGTAATCTTTGTTATTTCCTTCTTTCTGCTAACTTTGGGTTTAGTTTGGCCTTCTTTTCCTAGATCCTCCATTTAGTAAATTAGGTCACTGATTTGAGATCTTTCTTCCTTTTTAGTGCATATATTTAGAGCTACACAATTCCCTCTGAGCACTGCCTTTGCAGCATCCCATAAGTTTTCATATGCTGTTTTTCTATTTTCATACATCTGAAATTATTTCCTAAATTCCACTGTGATTTCTTCTTTGACACAATAAAGAGTGTGTATTTTTTAACTTCCACACATTTGTGAATTTTTCTCTTCTCTCTCAGTTGTTGATTTCTAGCCTCATTCCACTCTTGAAGATAAACTGTATTATTTTAATATTTTTGAAGTTATTGAAACTTATTTTATCATGTAATATATAGTCTACTTTTGAGAATGATTCATGTACACTAGAGAAGATTGTGCATTCTGCTGCTGTTGGGTGAAGTGTTCTATATTTCTCTGTTAGGACTTTTTAATGTTGTTTATTTGTCATCTCCTTCTTTACTCATCTTCTGTGTACATGTTTTATTCATTACTGAGAATGATGTATTGAAGATGCATACATAATTATAAATGTTATTTTGTCTTATTGAATTGACCCCTTTATTGGTGTATATTGACCTTATTTTTCCTCATAAGTTTTTGACATAAAATTTATTTTATATGATATTGTTATAATGTGAGATTTATTAAATGTTTATTGCGATTTTATTGTCTCAGATAATTTGTGTGCCTTATTGCTTATCTCCATTGGTTGGGAAGTTGATATGATCAATAAGGGGAGGAAAGGAAGGGATTTAATTAACTGAATGTGAAGACATCTAAAATTTAACAACGCAAAAAATGTATTAGTGATGGAATTTCTTAGAAGGGGCATCATTTCAGGTGGTTCATGGGTAATTGGGGAAAATTAATAGTAATTATAATAGTAATACTCTTTACAATTTAGTAACTATTTGAACTGAAAAGCAAATAGTCTTGTTTTCAAATGAAATGCAGAGAAGAATGATGTTTCCAATCAACAATGAACTGCTGGTTTATTTTTCAGTATCAAGTTTTTGATAATTAATAGAATAGGAAATTCAATCTTATCTTAAAAAAATTCTACCATTATTTAGATACTTTTGCTATGTAGTAAATGATTTCCAATTTCCAAGCAAGAAATTTATATCTAGTGAGATTGTATGTTAAAAATTATGACGATATTAAGTCATCTCCAGATAAACAAAAGCTGAGAGACTTTGTCAATACTTGGCCTGCTCTACAAGTAATGATAAAGGGAGTCCTTCAGACTTACAGGAAAGGACACTAGACAGTGTATCAAAGTAGCATAAAGAAATAAGGAACTCTGTTAAAGATAACCATGCAGTAATAATAAATGTCAATACTATTGTATTGTATTTTTAAATATATAACACTATGTTTTGCTTCTTACAGTTTAAATGTATAAAAAGTAATGATAAATCTATGGGTTTGAATAAATTGTATAAAGATATAATTTGTAACAAGTATAATAAAAAGATGGGTCGATTGAGGGGTATAGGAATAGTGTATAGGAACATTATTGAAGTTAGGTTGATATCAAATCAAAAGTAATGGTTATATATTTAGGATGCTAAATTTAAGTCCCACAGCAAGCAAGAAGAAAATATATGCAAAAAGAAGGAAATTTGAAATGCCTCAATATGTTAAAAAATTCAAATAAATATGTAAGTAGGCATTAATGAGAGAATTGAGGGACAAAAAGGTATAAGACTTACAAAACAAAATGGCGAAATGGCAGAAGAAAATTCTCCATTATCAGAAGTTATTTTCAATGTAAATGGATTGAACTCTCCAGTCAAAAGTCACCGATTTGCAAAAAGGGCAAAATAATATGGCCCGTCTAAATTCTATTTACAAAAGACTAACCTTAAGTTCAAAGACACAAGTAGGTTGAAAGTGAGAGGATGGAAAAAATAAATACAATGAAAATAGTAACCAAAAGTAAGCTTATTAAAAATTTTATGCCTTGAAACAATAAATAGAATTTGCACATAACTTTATCTTACAGATATGCATGTCATTTTATGATGTGATTATAATATATTTGTTATTATAGGACCTATATGCATATTGGGTTTGTTGCTACAATACGTAAGCATATAGGATTAAATCAACTTGATAGCAGACTGTGACCTTAACCTTCTTCTAGAACTTTTGAAAGATTGTTTGAGAAGCTGCATTCTAAGAATTTCTTTTCTTTCTTATGTACACATTTTTCCAGGTTTCACTTCATTTAAGCCACTGTGTTTTTTTAAACAGTTAATTTTTCATATCAAATTGCATGATCTAATGCTCATGGATAGTTTATCCTACCCTGAATTATTGTCTCATCTCCTTTAATGTGTTATAAAAACAAGCAGCTTTTATTTAGCATAAGAAGTAGTGTTCCTAATGCTGAAAAGAAGAAAAGAAGAAGAAGAAGAAGAAGAAGGAGGAGGAGGAGGAGGAGGAGGAGGAGGAGGAGGAGAAATGAACAACCTAAACTAAAATCAGGTTCCTTCTTTTGTAGGTATTATTTTTAAGTAATTTATCTCATGATTATAAATAGTTCTTTTGGACAAAGAGTGCAGATTAAAAATATGCTATTCTTTTTCATATTAAGGAATGCAATTAAACCAAACATAGTCTTTACATTCCTACTACTACTTTATACAATGTGTCGTTTCCCTTGGTTGAAATAGGTGGGCATTGCTAGGCTGACCCTTTGGAGATTTCTCAGTTTCCTCCTGCAAATTTGGAAAAAAAGAAGCAACACCACAGTGATATTGTGTTGCACAGTTAAATTTGTGTTTGTGTAAAAACCAGGATATTAGGTTCTCTAAAAACAAGAAAAATTGTTTAAAAATATAGTCATGTCCTACCCTAATGATGCCCATTAAAATAAACTTATGAACTAATGAATTCGATTATATCTGCTGATATAAGAATAATAAGGTACATATGCATGTGTATGTATGAATTTGTGTGTATGTGAGAGAGATAAATTTTCTTATTAAAAATAAATCAGCAAACAAAAATTCCAAAACATATGAAAAAATTCTAATGCTATGAAACAGAATAAACAAAATCAACAATCATCTAATGGAGATTCATTTTGTGATTTTATGAATCAGTGTAACAAAGACTTGAAAAATGTTGAGGGGGTAAAAGAGAAAACTGAGACATAATTTCCATTTAAAAATATAGTAGAAAATTTATTGATCAAAACAAATTCAAACACAGCCAAGTTTAGAAATGTATATAAAAACAGATGAAAAATACAGTTGATGAATTTAAAAAATGCAGTAGTCGGGGTAATTTCTAGAAAGAATCTAAGAATGAATTGTTGAGTTGAAACATAAGACTGAAGAATTCTAGCAAATAAAAACAAAGATAAAGAGGAAAATACAATTAAGAGGTAATTCTGAGAGGTTCCAATATTTATAAAATTGGAGTTCTTTATGCAGGATAAAAAGAGAGAAAAATGGAGATCTATTTGGAAAAAATGGAGATCTATTTGAAGAATTAATTATTGAAAAGTTTCTAGAATTAAGAAGGACTAAGTTCTTAGGATTAATGTACTCCAAGAACCTCCAGGATTAAATAAAAATAAATCTACTCTTTAACATAGTATAATAATTAAGAGAAGGAAAATAATCTTAAAAACTACCCAAGGAAAAAGAATTAAACTTATGGACTAATTAATTAGAGTATATTTGCTGATATAAGAATCATATCAATTTCAAGTTTTAAAGGAAATATAAATACTGAGATGGGGTGGCTACTCTCTCTTTCAAATACTAAGTGTCACAAATCATGATCTTTTCAAAACTAGCCACAGATAACTCTCTTAAAATGAGAAACTTCTTAATGAAGTGGTGCTTAACTTGTGTTTTGTTTTGTATTGTTTTGTCCCACCATGCCATTTCTATTCAAATATAAAAAGCATCCCATCCCTTTAGTTATGTTATTATTAGTTATCCTCATTCGTGAAAGCATCATCCCAAGGGACACTTAGAATAATTTCCAGAGTGAGTATGTGGAATTCCTCCTCCTCACATCATTCTAATTATAAATATAATTGAATGTGATAGGCAGAATCCCAAGTTTTCCCCTAAGATTCACTACCCTACTCCCATGATTATGTTATATGGCACAATTTACCTAAAACTCGGGAGATAATCTGGTTGGGCCTAATCTCATCACACATGTTCTCTAAGAGCAGAGTGCTTTCTCTGGCTGGTAGGCAAAAGGGCAAGTCAGAGAGATGCAAAGCATGAAAGGGATTTGATTCACTGTTACTGAATTCAACAGTGGCCTATGACAATGAACGTGAGCTGCTTCTATAAGTTCAGCCCATTATTGCTAGGAACTGGATTTGACCAACAACATCAATGAGCTTTGAAACAGTTTCTTTCTCAATACCAGTTAAGAGCCCAACCTGGCTGACACCTTGATTTGTGTATTGTGGTACCCTAAGTAGAGAACATAGTTGAGCCCACCTAAACTTCTGACCCACAGAACCATAATACAATAAATTGGTGTTAATTTGTCAGTAGATCTTTAAATAATTTGCTATTTAGCAATAGAAAGCCAATATAATCTAATTTCATTATTTTCTAATTTTTCCTAAGGAGATTCTAATTTCCAAATGAAACCTTTGTAAAAACTCAGTATGCAACACTTAGGAAAGCAGAGCTTCTTAGATTAAAAAGGAGGACCTCTAACACAACAACACAGACCCTCGGTTTGTCCCACATTGTGCCTTAAATGAACCACAGGACTCTTCAGAAGCATAGTTGAATACTTGAACGCTAGCATGAGTATTATTTTAGTCTTGACAGTCAGAGTAGAGAAATGTCAAATTAACAGTTTATTCTGTTTGCTCTTGTTCAGAGTACAAGTGACTCTTAATTAACCATCTGGATTTATCAAAGTCTAGATACAGCTTCAACCTCCATATTAACTAATAGATCCTAGAGCCAATTTCTGGCAACAACTATTTGTGTTTCTGAGTCTATACAGAAACTATCTTCCTGCCAGCTCTCAACTTCCTTTTGGCTCAAAATCATAAGAGAAAACATGTGATGGTATTCAACCCACATTGTAATGAATTCTTGCCAAGCTGCAGAGCATGAAAAAACAATCTTCCTACACATTTCCTAAAAATCATGGACCTTTTTGAGAGGATTTCACCATTAATTTTTTTTTTTTAACTTAACTGCTGTGTTGTAGCAGAGAAATCGACTGTTTTGAACAAAGGATCCTCAAGGAAACAAATAGATTTCTTAGGAAAGCAAGCATTTTAATACTTAAAGCTGTTTTGAGTTTAAAAACTGGAACATATCTTTTTGATGATACTCAGAGAAAGATCTTATCAGGATGATTTACTTTTATGATGATTATTGAGCCAGTTATTAGCATTTGACATTTATTTGCAAATATTCTCTACGTTGAGTTAGTACCATGTAGAAATTCTCTTTCTGTGCGCAGCACATTTTTTCTATTTTCTTTTCACTGCAAGGTGTTTGCTGAGCTTCTCCAACAGAAGTTCTAGACAATGGATAATCATCTGAATAAATTTCATGCATAGCAAAACAACACCAGGTCTTGCTTTAAAAGAAGTATTCCTGGTACCTTTTTGTAAATGCTCATTTGTATTCCTAGTAAAGCCTCAAACAGCTATTACTCTCTGGTTTTGGATATTTTTAATACTAATTCCACCTTCCAAGTGAGTAATACTTCCAAATACACAATCTCATTATAGCCTTTTAACAATCTTCGAGGTATGTAGACCAAATCTCACAATCCCTATTATGATTTTTCAGGAAAAACCGTGCAAATGGACAAAACAACCCATAGAACTGAATGTTTTGTCTCATACGCCCTCTGAATTTTCAAAATCTGTGAGTAGCTGTATCTTTCACTGTCTCTGACTTTTTGCAGCTCTGTAAGTTGTAAAAAAAAAAAAACCTGATAGTAATGTCAGCAATGTTTGTCCATAAAAATGCAAATGA
>PVKH010029624.1:0-12629 GCA_004027955.1 Chaetophractus vellerosus | reverse complement strand
GTGTGGCAGTTTGGTATTGTTTATGAATTTCAAAAATAGATATTGGATTGTGTTTGTAAACTGATCTGTTCCTCTGGGCATATTAGATTCAGAGGTTTCACTTTTACTTTATTAAATCAAGATTAGGGCTTTTATTTGATCATGTCATTAGGGCATGCAGGATTGAGACTCCAGCCCCTTGGTGGGGATACAACAGACTCTCACATGGAAGAAACTACACAGAGAGTTTAGTTTTTTGATGCTGGAGCCCCGGGGAGAGAACCAAGCCATTCACCTGGTAGTTACAGCTAGCCTTGTGGAGAGAGCAGAGCAACTGAGCCCAGAAATAGATGAGCCCCAGGAAGAGAGACAAACTTTACGCTAGCCTGCAGCAGAGATCAGAAGAAGCTGGGACCACAGAGCCTTAAGAGGAAAGAGGAAGGCTGAACTCTTGCAAACATCGCCCGCCATCTTGCATCAACATGTGGCAACAGTCTTTGGGTTGAAAGTACCTGTTGTTTTATATATATCCCCTGCTTTCTGCTTGTTCTTGCTGTGTTGATTTTTGTGTTCTTCTGTGTCTGCTTGTCTCCCCCTGCATTGCGGCGACCCGCTGAGTCAGTTCACCACGCAGTGGCCTTGCCTGCTCGTGGGCGGCTTGTCCTGCTCACGGGCGGCTTGTCCTCCCTGCGGGGGCTTGCCCTGCCCGTAGTGGCTTGCCCTGCCCGTGGCAGCTTTGCCCTGCCATGACAGCTTGCCTTCTTAAGGTGGTCTGCCCGCTCAAGGAGGCCCCAGGAACTGAACCCAGGGCCTCCCATGTGGTAAACCAGCACCCTACCAATTGAGCTACAGCCAGCCCCAAAAGTACCTCTTGAGTAACCTTGAGTTGGACTCTTTAGGACCTTGTGACTGTAAGCTTCTACCCAAAGAAAGACCCTGTATAAATGCCAACAGATTTCTGGTATTTTGCCTCAGCACCTCTTTGGCTGACTAATACACTTGTATTTATTTAATTATTTAATTACATAACCGTAGGAGGAAAGTACTAATTAATTTCATTTAACAGATGAGGAACCTGAGGCACAAAGAGGTTAAATAATTTGCCCAAGTTTACTCAGCTAGTATGTGGCAGAGCCAGGATTCAAACTTCAAAGCTTGTGTTTATAATCACTGTTGGGAATTGAATCATGTCCCCCACAAGAGATATGTTCAAGCCCTAATTCCCAGTCCTGTGGGTGTGAACCCATTTGTAAATAGTGTCTTTGAATATGTCAAGGTGAGTCAGGGTATGGATGTAAACCCATTTGCGAATAGTATCTTGGGAGATCCTATTTAGAGGAGGCCAAATTGAAACAGGGTGGCTGGCCTTTAATCTGCATGGCAGGAGTCCATAAAGAGAGGAAATCTAGACACAGACATCTGAGCAAGAGAATTAGAAGCCAGAAGGAAAAGCCACGTAATGGTGGCAGAGATACAAGCCAAGAAACCCCCAGAATTGGGGCAAGCCAGCACCAGAACACTACAAACTCCAGGAGAAACATAGCCTTCAATAGACCTTGATTTTGGACGTCTAGCCTCCAAAACCACTAGACAATAAATTCCTGTTGTTGGAGCCAATCCATTGTATGGTATTGGTTATAGCAGCCCTGGCAAACTAAAACAAACATTATCCTGTATCATTACTCCCATAAAATGCAGTTGTAATATACAACCATGTAGGGTGACACAAAATACAAATGCAATGAAACAAGTGTGTCTGCCTAGAAAGGCATTAGCATAACTCAGCAGGCAGCTTTCATCTTGCTATTCACAGAGTTCTTCTCCTACACCACTGCTTACTAGCACAGAAAACACCACTTTGTATGACAGCTGGTAACACATTAGTTGTTATCATCTGCTCTATTGATTGCCAAAGACATAATAGACCCACTCAAATTCTCAAATTGTTTCATGAAAAGGGGAATTTACTATAAAGATAAGCACAGCCCAGAACTAGAACTGGAAAGCAGCCAAGAACCAGGCACACACTAGGGACCTGCTACGCTCACAGTTTTCCTGCTTCTCTCCTTACACCTTCTCCATCTGCCTCTCTCTACTGACCAGCTTCCACAGTGGACCCTTAGTTTCTTCCCTCTCTTGAATATGTACACAGCCATTTATGGCCTCTGTGGTCACTACTTTTTAGCTTCTGGTTCCCACTTTCCTCGGAACAGACAGGGAACCTTGCTAATAAATTGGCTCATTATTTTCCACTCAGCTTTTTGAAAGAAGGAATCTGATTGGCCATTCATCTGTGTAAAACAGGTCACAACCTAAGTCACTGCACAGCCTAAGGATGGGCTGCCCTCGTGTACCAATCGCTCTGGTGCAATCAGTTGTGGGCAAGCAGGGTCATGCAGTTCAAAACATGGCCACCTAACCAGCCTCTCCTACGAGGCCTGGAGGCAGAGCAGTTTTCTCCAGAGGGGAAATGAAAGAAAATTTCAGACCCACACACCCTCAACAAGCACAGAGCCACAGAACATGGGTGGAGATCTACTATAGAAGCCTTACCCCCACTGCTACTCCCACCAGGTGTGCCTGCCACACTTTATTCAATTAACAAATATTTATTAAGCATCGATTACGTGTCAGGTACTGGGTATAAAGCAGTACACAAAACAGACCAAAATCCTTGGAGCTTCCATTCTAGTGCGGGTAGAGAGATAATATCATAATAATTCAAAAGATAGTATTTTAGGTGTGTTAGAAGGAAGATGAGGGTATTGGGTGGTCGAGAGGGAAGAGCAAAGTTGTAAACAGTATGACAGAGAAGGCCTCAAGGAGAAGGTGACACATGAACAGAGACCTGAAGTGGGAGCAATGGGGAGAAAGAGAGACACAGAGAGGGGAGCAGGAAGGGATACAAGTGCTGGCTGACTTGTCGGGTTATTGACTTTGCCTTCGGTGAGTTGCTGTAAGGTTTTGACTTCATCTAACAGGATTACTCTGGCTCCTGCATTGAGAATAGAGTGTAATGGGGACAAGAGCGACAGCAAGATAATAATGGAAGCCAGCCAGAAGAGAGACTTTTTAGAGGTACCGCAGCAGCCTCTCTCTCAATCCCAACTGGAGCACTGAGACTGGTGAGTTCCTTTCTACTCTCCCACTTGCCTCCTCAATCCCACTTTCCACAAGGGAGAAACCCTTTTGGGCAGCTGGGGTCTACTTCCCTCCCAGTTGACCCCTTCCCTGGCCCAGCCTCCTTATGCTGACCACCCTTCTTACCCCGCCAAGAACATCTGGAACGCCTTCCTCTCCATTTGAGCAAAATGCACACTCCCCTTTGCCTTAACTGGAATTGAGCTTTCCTTTGAAGAGACTCTGTCCCTCACAATCTGAAGTGGAAGCTGCTCACAGTTCCACATCATCCTTAAAGTTCGGGTCTCTAGGGTCCATCCTTGAATTTCTTTTTTCTTGCTGTTTCATCCCAACTATCACCTGTCTGTTGATCACTCTCAAATGTATCCTGACCATCCCATCCTCTTTCCCGAATGCAGTACTATCCTTCTAAGTGCCTCTTTCCTGTTTTCTTCAACCATCACTGTTGGAAGTTCCTCAGATATGTATGTGAAGTTTGCTCATGGACTTAATGTATTTCAGAAAATCTTGGTTCATCATTGTTAACACTAATCTATTCTGTCCTGTGGTGCTAAAATTAGCTTTAGGTATAAGACATTAAGGTAAACTTGGACTGACTCTAAATGTACTCATTATTGGAAATGGATTTGTGAGTTTTTGTGTCCATTTTTGTTTACTTATAAATGACCCCTTTCTCTGAAAAGCAAAAGAAAGAGTGGCACGACATTTCTGACTAAGTGAGATTTGGTTATGTATGTCTGAGTCAATATTTTAACTGCACTAAAGCAGCACAAAACTGATTTGTTGATTTTATAGCTATTTGGCCACTCGTAGTTGTATTTCAAAACATTTATTGGGAAGAATTTGCAACAAAATGAAGAAATTCTTTAGGAAACTATTTTCAAACTGAGGTCTGCTACCAAAAGGTTATCTAACATAGTGATTTTTATTGATAGCTGATTTAAAGATCTGTTGAACCCTTACTTTTCCAAATAAATAAGAAGGAGGCTATTTGATGCCCACTTCATTAAATTTCCCTACTCATATTTTCCAATCGGAGATCATTTTATAGCAGGGAGCCAAGAAGCAAGTTAACTCCAATGCCCATTTTGGACTTGAAGGAGCACAATGGAGGTATTCACAGGAAATTGGCTGGAGGATGGAGAAAATGAGTGGGTCCAGTCTAAGTATAACACTTCAGGAAGGGGCTTAACCCAGAGGAAAAAAAGCAAAGGGGAAAATCCAAGAGCAATTCTGGCCAGTCCTCCATCACCTCAGGGCAGCAGCACCAGAGCAAATCTGAACTACTAATTGAAATATTTGCACGTTAAAAGGCATGCTGGGTAACATCCCACCTTCCATAGGGAGGAAAAATAACAAACAGTAGTGGGAACCAGTATGTTTTGTGACTCCACTTCCCAGACAAGTTCATCAGCAGGTTTATTTTTGCATTTAAAAAATACACTTTTCTCAAATAAGTGTTCCTATGTCAACTTATTTAAAGGAGCAAAGGGGGTAATTTTCTAAGCACACAGGAATCCTAGGAAGCACTATTCTTTGAAAACAAATTTTGGCCAAAGCTAGTTCTGATTTGGATTACTGAAGAAGGCCCCAGGGGAGAGACATGTCCTTCTACTTGCTCAAAGCTTCTATTCAGTGTCTCCCCACCACCTGCAGAAGAATGTGCAAACTCTTTTTCATAGCCACTCTCTTTGCTTGATCCACAACCATATCCCCTCTCCAATCTCTGTCCCCTGTTTATCCAACAACTCGTGATCATCTTCCTTCTTTTATTTTTCAAAATCCTGTTCACTTCCAGGCTCAGCTGAAACGCCAGGTCTAACCCGTCTCACCCCTCCTCCCCATCGCTGAGGAGTAGCCGCCAAGCACTGCGTGGATGAGCAGTTTCTCTACCAGATTTTGAGTTCCTTAAACTCAAGAGACCAGATCCAAGAAGCCATCTAAAAAGAACACTGTGTCTGAATTCTTTGTTCGTTGACATTAAAGTGTAGACCAGGCAAAAAATGTCCTGAGGGTCTTGAGAAAGTGAATTTCCAACCCAAGACTGACTGCGTATGACTTCCCTTCATCAGAGACTTGAGGCTTCTTAAACTACCATATATGATTTATATAATATATATATATATATATTAGATAGAACTAATGCATTTTAAAAAAATTATTAGATTGAGGAGGTCCTTTTCAAGTCAAAAATAAAACCCAGAAGCCACACAGGAGAACTTTGATTTTTACTGCAGAAAATTTAGAAATGCTTAAACAGCAAAGAATATCCTAAACTACATAAAGATTAAAAGAAATTACAAACAAAAAACAAATAGTTGCAAAATAGCAACTCCCTTCAATAAATCTATGAATTTAGGAAGGACTAAACTAATGGAAATATGATGAAGTTTAGCTGGGGATGTTGTTTTAGGCATTTTTTTGTTTGTTTGCTTCCTTGTTTGCTCTTTTTTCTGCATCATTTTTAAAACCAATCAAAATTTATTGACGTAAATATTAAGTTACTTTTACATATTTCTAATAACTGCTCATATCATATAGCAATGGTCATTATTTTTCAAATGACTCCTCCTGGTCATGTCAAACTTCAGTGACGGCTGTGGAGCTTTTTTTTTTTTTTTTTGCATTTTCTATCATTTATATATATTTTAATATATTTTTATTAAAGAGGTTGTGAACTTACAAAACAATCATGCACATGAGTGGAATTCCCATACAACACCCCCTCCACCAACACACTACATTATTGTGGAACATTTGTTACAGATTAAGAGAGAAGAACATCAGACTATTACCACTAACTACGGTCTATAGTCTAAATTTGGTATATTTTTTCTATATCCCCCTACTATAACCACAGTACATCTTTGGCATTAATGCAAGAATATTACAGTATTGCTGCTAACTATAGTCTATAGGTTATATTAATTGTATTTTTCCCATGCTTCTCCACATTCTTACCATCTTGTAATAGTGATTATATTTGTTCTAATTCATAGAAGGACATTCTGGTATTTGTACTATTAACCACAATTCTTATCCACTTCTGGGTTCACTATGTTATTCAGTCCCTAAATTATTCTCTTTCTTTCAATTGACATTTACATCCCTAGACTACCCTTTTTAGCCACAATCCCATTTATAAACCAGCTACATTAGTTCTACTCATATGTGTTACCACCAACTCTATCCATTTCCACACTTTTACACTCAATTAAAACTTCTACATACATTAAGCATCAGTACCTCTTCTCAGCCCATCTTTTATCTCCTAATAACCTATACTCTAGGTTTTAACTACATGTGTTTATTCTTCGTATTTAGTTCATATTAGTGAGACCATGCAATATTTGTCCTCTTGTGTATGGCTCATGTCACTTAACATAATGTCTTCAAGGTTCATCCATGTTTCATATGTGTCCCAATTCCATTTCTTCTTACAGCAGCATAGAATTCCATCATATATATATATATATATCCCTCAATTTGTTTATCCATTCATTGGTTGATGGACACTTGGGTTGTTTCCATTTTTTGGTAATTGTGAGTAACGCCACTATGAACATCAGTGTGCAAATGTCTGTTCGTGTCACAGTTTTCAGTTCTTCTGGATATATTCCTAATAGAGGAATTGCTGGATCATATGACAGTTCTATATTTAGCTTTCTGAGGAACCATCAAACTGTCTTCCACAGAACCTGTACAATTTTACAATGCCACAGTGAAGGAGTGTTCCTATTTCTCTACATCCTCTCCAGCACTTACTGTTGTTTTTTTTTTAAATAATGGCCATTCTATGTGGTGTGAGATGTTATCTCATTGTCATTTTGATTTACATTTCCCTAATAGCTAGTGATACTGAACATGTTTTCATGTGCTTTTTGGCCATTTGTATTTCCTCTTTAGAGAAATGTCTATTTAAGTCTTTTGCCCATTTTTAAATTGGATTGCTTGCTCTTTTATTGTTGAATTGTATGATATCTTCATATAGAATGGAAATCAAACCTTTATCAGATATGTGGTTTCCAAATATTTTCTCCCATTGAGTGGGCTGCCTTTTCACCTTCTTGATGAAGTCCTTTGAATCACAAGTGTTTACGTTTGAGGAGGTCCCATTTATCCATGTTTTCTTTCATTGCTCATGCTTTCAGTGTAAGGTTTAAGAATCCAACACCTACCACCAGGTCTTGAAGATGTTTCCCTACATTTTCTTCTAGGAGCTTTATGGTTGTAGATTTTAGGCCTTTGATCCATTTTGAGTTAATTTTTTGTTTAAGGTGTGAGATAGGAGTCCTCTTTCTTCCTTTTGGCTATGGATATCCAGGTCTCCAAGCACCATTGAATAGACTGTTCTGCCCCTGGACTTTATATTTCAGTCAAAACATACTCTTTATATGATCTAATTCTAGAAGGTCCAATGAAGTGGAAATATGTGTTCAAAAGTATTATATTAAAACCATTTACAGTTGAAAAACACTATCTTAGGAGTTATGGTTTTATCAAACTTCAATAAGAATAAAAGTAGCATCAATTAAATGACTACCATTAAACTAAAAAGTAATAAATTAAGATTACTTTTAAAGAGTGAAAACATAGGCAAGTAACTTGCTATGGTTGTGGCTGTTGAGGGTTTGACTGCCAGGGAAACTGAATCAAGTCTGCATGTGGTCCTAGATCCCTGAGTCTTCACACTGAGCCCTCCTCCTTCCCTCGGACTGGATGATCCAGGGGGTGCTCTGATTCTCTCCAGCTTCTGCACAGGCCTGCATGTGGAAGTGCAGATACGAAGCAGCCATGCACAATTTAAACTTGGCTTCAGCAAGTTTCTGCCTGTTGTGATCATTTCTTTTTCTTAGCGTATTGAGCTTCATCACAGTCAACAGAGACTTGAATAAGAGGAAGTGGCTCTTACCAGGTCTTTCTTGTCTTCAGCCCATCTTCCTGTAGGAGTTGCACATCTGATATGTGTAGCGGATTTTTTCCTACACGTTGGGTAGCTTCTTCTCTATTTCTAAGCAGTAAATTACCTCTTTGATTGATTTTCTGAGATGTTGCATTACATGTTCTTGATGTAGTTCAGGAAGTAGTTGAGGTTTTAGAGGAAGCTTTTAAATCTCATCTTCATATTGTTAACTTACAGACTGCAAAGATGCTGGCTCAGTTTGGAGACTTTTCATTTGGCCTGTGGCTCTTCATTCATTTGATTTTCTTCACATAATTTAAAAAACAATCCCCATTTTTCTTCTTCAAGTCTTTCTATAAGGAAATGTTTAAGTCAACAGCAGCGAGTTTCTTCAATCGACTTCTGTCAGACAGCCGAGGTGGTCTCCATCTTCTGATTTCCTGTTTCTTCCTGTACCATCTTCAACACAGTTTCAGTCAGAGATTTTTTTTATCTGGCTCTCTTTATCATTTACAACCTGTTTTATTCATCTGTCCAAGTTTTCAAACATTTTTTTCCTGTTCTTTCTGTTCCCACATACTTTCCTTCAAGTCCACAGCCTCTCAGGAAAGCCGTTTTAGTCTTTCCTGAAGTTGAGCGTTTTCACACAAATCATCTATTATTTCTCTCTGAAGTTAGTCAATGTACTTATGACATGCCTTTAAGATGTTTTTGGTATCAGTCACTTGTGTTTGGAGGGATTTTGATGCATCCTTAAGTGACCATGTCTGTCCTTGAAGGTGGGCCATTATCACTCCATGAAATGAAAGTCAGGGGGCTCATTATGCTATTCTTGTTGAGAGGGTCTATTGTAGCCTCAAGAGAAGAGATGGACCTGTTTAGATTTTTACTACATGCTGCTGAACACACTAGTGCTCTCTAATTTTGCTCTGCTTACTGAACAAACAGAAAATGATAATATGTGTACAATGCTTTAAGGGAAGTGAAAAAGGAGATGAGCCCCACCACTCTGGGCCCCACCTGGCCCTACAGCAAACCTACGAGGGGTCAAAGCAGCCCTCAGGGCCTAATGGTGGGACACGCTGCAGTAGAGAACTCTACTGTGCTTATGTCCCCGGGTGCGGCTCACTCTTCTGATTTAAAGTTCCTTCTGCAGCCTCAAGCTTGATCCTACAAAGCCTACAGAAGTCACAGCAATCTCTTTCCCCAAAGGCTCCCTCTCTCCTTTGTGTCTGGTCAGTGCAGACAGGGGCCAGAGGACTGTAGAGCCTCACCAAAGCTATTGCCTAAGAGACCTGCACGCCAATCATGGGAAGTTAGGAGAAATCAACCAGATGTGGCACTGCCTTAAAATTTCAGGGATTTACTCTGGAGCCAGTACGTACCAGTTCAAGCATTCCTGGATGGGGTCCTCTCCTGGGGGAGGGAGGGTGCTGCTACGATGCAGGCGCCTTCCATTACATAAGCCAGCCTTCTTTAGCTGGGTTGCCCAAGTTTCCCTGGGAATGGTCTTCCAACGAGTCACCTTCAGAAGGGTGCCTCTGCAGAGGGAGTGGGCCCTTCTTTCAGCTGAATTTGTCACCTACTTTAAACAGTATTTCACTCTCCTAATCTCTCTGGCAGTCTCAGGTGCACAGCCCCCGTGTCCATCATCTGGGATTCTGCCTCATGCAAACGTTACCAATACCTTTATCTGCAAGAGAAATGCCAGAACCATCGGCAGAAACTAGTTTAGGGGTCCTGGAGGGTGCCAGGGTTGGGGATGCAGTTCCCCCCAAGGATGTGGAGAACAGAAGCTCTGATTGGGCTTGGTGGTAAGAGACAAAGTGGCCAAATGCCTGATGAAGTGATAATTGTTATGGTGTTTATAATTCATTTACTTATTTTAAAAGGAAATTAACATTTAAAAGTTTATAACCTATTTCTAGAAGTAAAGAATTCAGCCATCTTGGGGAACAGACAAAAAAAAAAAGAGCCTGGAGAAGATTTTTGGCAGGACTCTTTAAATTGCTTGTGACACACACTTGGAAGTAGCTTAAGCCAAACAGGGATTTAAGATAAAGATACTGAAGTAGCTCACAGAATGGAAAAACTGCAGGAACCAGGGCAGGCCCAGGAAGCTCAGGTCAGAATCAGGGACTCACTGCTCTCAGGAGTCCTTCTGACTGTGTCTCATTTCCGAATAGAAATGAGCTTGGGGTGTCTATGGGTAAGCCTGCTTTCTCTGGTTTCTCTATAGAGCCATGACTGCAGGTCTTCCTTTTGCTACCAGCTCAGGAAGGACTTGGCCCCATGAAGTTCACATGCCCATCCTGGGGCAATCACCATGGGGGCGCGAGTGCTCTGAGTGGTCGGGCTGGGTCATGTGTCCGTCCCTGCTGCTTGGGGGCAGAACCTGGGACTGGCAGCCTCTCTGGAAAAACCTGGCTATAGAAGGGTTGGCTAAAGGAAGGGGTGCTGTTACTAGCAAATAAGGAAGGAAAGGAACACTGGGCAGACACAAACAAAAGGGGAGCAGAGAGGAATTTCATTCCTTTTTTTTTTTTTTATCACTCTGGCAGTATTAATCAAAAGACAGCCCGGGAAAGATTCCAAAGAGAAAGCTTCGCAGGCACATCCACCCGGGCGACAGTGACTTTCTACTGCCACCTCCTGGTCGACCAGCGCTGCTCACCCAAAGGCTGCCTCCAGAATCTGAGCACCTCCCTCTCTGCTCTGCTCCTGCAGTACACCTTCTGGGACTGTCCTCTCCTGCTCCCCACTCCCTCCTGGTTACTTGAAGAGCCCCAACTCTGTCACAGTGGAAGGGAACCCAGAGGCACATGCTATACAGACAAGGAACCCAGTGGCACTTGATTCCCTTGCATTTCACTTGGCTTCAAGCATTTCTCAGGCTCCCTCTCACACTCAGGTGAGCCACCCGCCCCTGGTGGCAAAATCTGCCCTTCCAGCCCAGTATTACCCTTATTTCTGTGCTTCAGTCCAACCTCAGGGCTACTCTTTCTGTCTCCTTGACTCCTAAAGGAAGAAGGTCATTCCTGGGTCAGCCCTGGTGGGTCCTGTTTCAGGTGGCTTTGTAAGCCCCAAACTAGAGGTGTCCTGGGTCCTGAACACAGAACTCCTTGAGTGGTCTTTCCTCTTTTCTGGGCAGTTCGGCCAGCATCCTTCATGTTCCCCAAGTCTTGAATACCCTTCTCTCCTTCCTTCATCACTTTTTTTTTTTTTTAAATCATTTTTGCTTCCATTTCCTCTTTGAGTCTTTTCACAACTCTGCTTTCCCAACAAACCAACTCAAGTCTCTAATTACCTGCTTTGGGGAACCACCAATGGAGGCATTCACTGCCCAGCTTTTGCCCCACCTCAAACTTGCCCCACCTGAGACAGATCTTTATGGAAGCTATTAGCCTGTAGCCCTTTCATTTCTCCAGCTTCAACCAAAACAATGGATTTTTTTTTAAGATTTTTTTTTTTTAATTTATTACATATCTCCCCCCCTTCTCCTTGTTCTTGCTGTGTTCATTCTTGCGTTCTTCCATGTCTGCTTGTCCCCCTCCTCCCGGTGCAGGGACCCGCTGAGTCAGCTTACCGTGCGGTGGCCTGCCTGCTTGCGGGGGCTTGCCCTGCCCATGGAGCTTTGCCCTGCCTGCGGTGGCTTTGCCCTGCCCGTGGCGGCTTTGCCCTGCCCGCGGCGGCTTGCCTTCTTGAGGCGGCCTGCCTTCTCGAGGCAGCCTGCCCGCTCGAGGAGGCCCCGGGAACCGAACCCAGGGCCTCCTATGTGGTAAACCGGCGCCCTACCAACTGGGCTACAGCCAGCCCCCAAACAATGGATTTTTTAAATTAAAATTTGCTTTTTATTATGAAGACTATGCATGTTTATTATGGCAGAAATATTAGAAAATATAAATATGCAAAAAGGGAAAAAACACTTAGCATCACTCTCTTATTTTTTTTGGAGAGGATTTGAAATATTCTTGCATTTGAAATATTCTTCGATGACATCCTTGGCCTCAGATTCTTTGCTATAGTCCTTAATAACCACACAACTGCAATTGACCACTTTATGGAGTTTCCCCTCTGTTGATTTTACAAAGGCCTACCCATTCGCTTAGTTTCTTGTAGTCAATCTTAATTAGGCTGATTTGGTGCTCAGCACAAAGGGCCTCCACCAGCTTGACATAAATGGGTTCATCACAGATGGATGTAAGCACACAAAAAATGGGCTTGGTGCTAGTCTAAGGCTTTAGCAGTTTGGTGAATTCCACGTGCTAGGCCATCGTGGATGAGGGCGGTTTTTAGCACCTGCTGTAATGCAGTGTTAACGTCCATTACACCCCCAGCCACAATGCCTTCCTCGGCCATGGCCATGGTAGTGGGTTACTGGTAGAGCCCATTCTTGAAATCACCTGAGCCTCCACCTCTGTGTACCTCCACAGCGGCAGGGAAAAAGCTAGCATTACTCTTAATATCTTGGTATATAATATCCACTGAAGTTTATGGGCTCTTGTTACATGAAAAATTCTGTAATCTGCACTTTCAATTAACAATATATCAAGAACATCTTTTCATGTCAATAAATATTCATCTACAATATTATTTTTAATAGGTG
>PVKH010029623.1:0-12629 GCA_004027955.1 Chaetophractus vellerosus | reverse complement strand
GCTTGTGGGCGGTCTCTGCGTCCGTTCACGGCCGGCTTTCAGTTCGCGGGTGGCTGGCTGCGCTCCATCCGCGGGCGACCTGCCCTGCCCGTGGCGGCTCTTGCCATGTCCGTGGCAGCTTCTTGCCCTGCCCATGGCGGCTCCAGCCCGCCCATGGCGGCTTGCCATTCTCAAGGCAGTCTGCCCGCTAGGAGAGGTCCCCGGGAATCGAACCCAGGGCCTCCCACGTGGTATGCCGGTGCCCTATCCATTGGGCTATCGAGCCAGCCCCTACTGTGATTATTATCAGCTTACCATATGCCAGGCATCAGTCTCCAAGTGCTAGGTGCCTAGGGAACTGGCTCCTCACTTCTTCATCTTCAGTTAGTGTCCTGCACAGGTGAGGATGTCAACTGCCTGCACACCAATTGGTGGCAGCAGGTGATTCAGGGGAACCCAAGCTTGGATCATTCCACTGGACATAGTGGGTGTCCCTCCTAGATTGCTCATAGAGAAAAACCTTTCAATGGATTTTGAGGTACTTTTCATTGGAATCATAGGATATTTAGGTATGAGGGTACCGAGGGATCATCTGGTAAAACTCCCACATTTAATAAGAAAAGTGAGGCTCAAAGACTGAATCCAAGGCCCTTGGTCTCTTATCCAATGGTTCTCCCAAATATAGACCCAGCCTGTCCTGCATGCTTCTCCCATAAGGAAGCCCATCTATGGTGTATTCCAGGATCCCTCCTGACACTGCTCCTGCTCAATCTCCTTCTAACCTTGATAGAGGGTACACACAAGCTCACCAAGAAACCCAATCTCCCAGCCAAATTCCACGGCCACTTCATTCTGTAACTCCTGCTTCCTCTCTGTAGTATTAGGATTCATCATCTTACTTCCTCCCTGGATTATACTTCTGGACATTTTCCATTTGGGGCTCTCTGATTAGAATTTTCCTGTGAGTGGTTGAAGGAGGGGCGAGGCTGCTTTGATATGATAGCCTGTGAAGACCGCACTGGGGACACAGGGAAGAAGTCTGGCTACTTTCCGTACTGCCGGAGGTACTAAACTGGCTTTTGACTTTCTCCCTTTTGTTTGCACTGTTAATGTAAGTGAAGCTCTGGAAATGTTCAGCAGACACACTTTGGGAGGTAGTCCTAACTACATTTTGGAGCCCATGTGATGACTGTGCAGGACTCAAGGTAATGTCCAGATGATGCGATGAGTGTTGGCAGCTAACTGTCTGTCTCATAAAGTGGAAGCATGAGAGAATTCCTTTGTGGTAATGGAACATTCTGTATCTTGATTGTGGTGGTGGTCACACAAATCTACATATGTGATAAAATTGCATGGGACTGCTACACACAGACACACACATGTACACACGTAAAAGCTGTTGAAACCCGTATAAGATCTGCAGATTGTACCAATGTCAATTTCTTGGTTTTGATATTGTACTACAATTATATGAGATGCTTCCATTGGGGGAAACTTGGTTAAATGTACATGGGACCTCTCTATATTATTTTTGCAACTTTCAGTGGGTCTATAATTATTTCAAAATAAAAAGTACCAAGGACAATGCTTGGCAGAATAAACAACCCACACATATTAGGTATTTTTCCTACCTTAGAACTTCTTAGGTGTTTCTTAACAACCAGCATTGCCCTTCTATTGAAGTCTTTGAAGGTGGGCCATATTTCTTAATGCTTTAGCCAGCCCTGCTGTGCCCAAGAGCAGCACATTTAACACTTTAATGTGAAGAAGATTTGAGGAAGATGGAAGAGTAGGAAACTCCAGGAATCAGTCCCTCCACCAAAGCAATTCTTGAACTGGTAGGAACTGTCTGAATCAACTGTTTTGAAACTCTGGTCTAGTGGAACACTATGCAGCATCCAAAGAAGAACTGGAGGAAGAGGCTAGTAAATTGTGGTAAATACTGGTGAATTTTACCCTCCAGTGGCTACTACCCCTCAACCCCCAGCCTTGTGGCAGGCAGCAATGGGGACTTCAGCTTGGGATCCTGGCTCAGCTTGCTGGTGCCAGGGTGAGGCATAAAGACCTAGTCCTCCAAACTCTGGAGGTGTGTGGTGTGACCTCTGGTCACTGCTTTTGATCAACTACCTCAGACGACTGGGGGCTGGCTCTGAGGGCAGCCACTGTACCAACATCCCTCAGACAAAAGTGGCAGAGGAATCTTAAAGATAGTAACCTCCCTCAAAACTAGGAAGAACAATTAAGGGCTGCATTAAATGGGCAAGTATTGAATCAAGAAAACACAGCTTCAGAAGCCACAGAAGAAGCCCCTTCCTAACCTTGCAGAATGCAGAGCGAATCCAGCTTGTGCCTCCATTGTGGGTCTCCGGCCCTGTTCTGGAGGGAGCAGAGTAACACCTATGCCTATATAGGGGTGCCTCTATACAGTGCCAATCAATCTGGAGTAAGTGTGAAAAACTGAACTAGAAAATTTGTCTCTGCCTCCTCCTCCTCCCGGAATTTGTCCTGAAGGCAGAGAAACATATTGCAGATATTAAAGCCATTAAGAAACAGTTAAATCAAAGCAGCTTGAGACAAAGGATTACATGTATTAAGTCACACAAGAGCTCACAGAGAAGGGAGTGAAAGTCTATTTTAAAGGGAGTAGAGGGGCCTTTCATTCGAAAACTGTAAACTGTCAAAGGGAGAATTCCTAAGGACACTAGCAGGTACAAGCCCAGGAAAAGAAGCAAGCTTTTTTGTTACAGTATATAACAAACACACTAAAAGGCAAAGGAACCGGAAATGATGGCCTATCCAAAGGAACAAGATAAAAATACAGAAACCATCAAGGACTTATGAAAGATTTTTTAAAAATTGATCCTCAATATGCTCAAGGATATAAAGGAAAACACAGAGAAAGAACTAAAGAACATGAGGAAAACAATGAATGAATGATATGGGAATCACTTTGAGATTCTCAATAGGATCCAAACAGAAATACTGGAGTTGAGGAACACTATGACTGAAATGAAAAATTCCCTACAGGGTTTCAACAGCCAATTGGAGGTAGCAGAAGAAAGAATCAGTGATCTCAAAGACAAGACAATGAAATGATTCAATCTAAGGAACAGAAAGGAGAAAAGCACATAAGAGTGAATAGAGCCCACAAGATCTGTGGGACACCAGCAAATATAACAATATATGCATTATAGGGAGTCCCAGAAGGAGAAGAAAGAAAGGGAAAGAAGGAATAGTTAAAGAAATAATGGCAGATCACTTCCCAAATTTATGAAAAGACATGAATAAGCACATTCAAGACATCCGATGAACCCCAAACACAATAAACTCAAAGTGAACCACACCCAGACACATAGTAATCAAACTGTCCAATGCCAAGGACAAGGAGAAAGTTCTGAAAGCTACAAGAGAAAGCGAAGAGTTATGTACAAGGGAATCCTATAAGATTAAGTGCTAATTTCTCATCAGAAACCATGGAGGCAATAAGGCAGTGGAATGAAATATTTAAGTGCTAAAAGATAACAATTGTCAACCAAGAATATTATATCTGGAAAGACTCTCTTTTAAAAATGAGGGAAATATTAAGACATTCCCAAATAAACAAAAGCTGAAGGAGTTCATTACCACTAAACCTACTCTACAAGCAATGCTAAAGGAAATTCTTCAGACTGAAAGGAAAGGACACTAGTCAGTGGATAAAAGTGACACAAAGAAATAAAGACCTCCATTAAATGTACAGGTAATTATAAATGCTAGTACTATTGTATTGTATTTTGGGGTATGTACCCCACCTCTTACTTCTTACAGGTTCTAAAATGCAAATGCATAAAATTATGATAAATCTATGGTTCTGGACATATAATGTACAAACATATAATTTGTAACAAGTACCAAAAGAAGGTGGGAGGGTAGAGAGGTACAGGAACAGTGTATGGGTATGATATCAAAGTTAGGTTGGTATCAAATCAAATATGATGATTATGGATTTAGGGTGATAATTTTACCCTATGGTAACCACAAAGAAAATATATGAAAAACAGATTCAGAAAGAAAAGGGAAGCGAATCAAAATGGCACAATACAAAAAAATTAAATAAATATGAATATGGGTATTAATGGAAATATTGAGGGTCAAAAAAGGTATAAGACTTATAAAGACAAAATAGCAAAATGGCAGAATAAAGTACTGCATTATCAGTGGTTACTTTAAATATAAATGGATTAAATTATCCAGTTAAAACTCATAGATTAGCAGAATGGATATAAAAAAGCACGGAGTGCAGGTGGAGCACAGTGGTTTGAGTGCCTGCTTCCTATGAACAAGGTCCCAATTTCATTACCCAGTACCTCCTAAGGAAAAAAAAAAAAGCATGACCCAAATATATGCTGTTTACAAGAGACTCATCTTAAATGAAAGTATGGAAAAAAATATACCATGTAAGCAGTAACCAAAATTGAACTGGGGTATTTATATTAAAATCAGATAAAATAGACTTTAAGTCAAAAACTGTTATGAGGACAAAGAAGGTCATCATATACTGATAAAAGGGTTAGTTCAACATGAAGACATAATAACAGAGCCCCAAAATATATGAAGCCCATATTGACAGATTTGAAGGGAGAAATAGACAGTTCTACATTAATAATAGATGATTTCAGTACACCACTTTCAATAATGAACAGAACAGCTAGACAGAAGATCAATAAAGAAATAAAAGATTTGAACAATACTCTAAATCAATTAGACCCAATAGACATAGGTAGAACACTTCTCCCAACACCATCAGAATACACATTCTTCTCTACTGCAAATAGAACATGTGTTAGGTCAGAATTGTTTTGACGTTCTCAGTAAATTCAAAAATATTGAAATCATGCAATGTATCTTCTCTGACCACAATGGAAAGAAGCTTGGAATCAATAACAGAGGTGAAAATGGAAAGTTTACAAATATGAGAAAATTTAATGACATACACTTTATTTTTATACTTTTACATTTTTAAAAAATATTTATTTTTATTTATTTATCCACTTCTCCTTGCCACTTGTGCTCTCTGTGTCCATTTGCTGTGTGTTTTTCTGTGTCAGCTTGTCTTCCTTTGTTGTGTCATCTTGCTGCGCTAGCTCTCTGCGGGCATGGGTCGTCAGCTCTCCATGTATGCAGGCCATCAACTCTCTGCAGGCGCGGGCCAGCTTGCCTTCAGCAGGGGGCCCCGGCAATCCCATATGGTAGACGGGAGCCCAATCACTTGAGCCACATCTGCTTCCCAACATATGCTTTAGCAATCAATGAGTCAAAGAAGAAATCACAGGGACAATTAGGAAATATCTTGAGGTAAATGAAAGTGAAAACACAGCATACCAAAATTTATGGGATTCTGCAAAGGCAATGCTGAAAGACAAATTTATAGATTTGAATTCTTAAATTAAAAAAGAAAGGTCTCAAATCAGAAACCTAATCTCATACCTGGAGTACCTAGAAAAGTAAGAAACTAAACCCAAGGTGAGTAGAAGGAAGAAATAACAAAATTAGAATGGCTATAAATGAAATAAAGAATTTTAAAAAAATAGAGAGAATCAACAAAGCCAAAAGTTGGTTCTTTGAAAATATCAATAAAATTGACAACTTTTTAAGTAGGCTGACAAAAAAGAAAAAGAAAGGAAGGAAGGGAAGGAGGGAAGGAGGGAAGGAGGGAGGAAGGAAGAAAGGGAGCACAAATAACTAAAATCTGAAATGGAAAGGTAGACATTACAACCAACCCCACAGAAGTAAAAAAAAAGACTATAAGATGATACTGTTTTAATTTCCTAGGCTGCTTAAAGCAAATACCATGAAATGGGTTGACTTAAACAAAGAGAATTTACTCACTCAGTTTTGAAGCTGGGAAAATGTCCACATCAAGGCATCATCAAGGTGATGCTTTCTTCCCAAAGACTGGCTACCAGCAATCCTTGGCTCCCCTGTCACCTGGCAAGGCACATGGCAATGTCTGCTGTTCTCTCCCTTCTCTTCTGGGCTTCATTAATTTCAGCTTCTTGCTTCCATGGCTCTCTCTCTCTCTGTATTCATTCTGTTTATAAATGACTCCAGTAATAGGGTTAAGACTCATTCTGATTGAAGGGGGTCAGACCTTAACTGAAGCATCCTCATCAAAAGGTCCAACTTGCAATGGCCCTGCAACCACAGGAAAGTATCAGATTTAAGAGCCTGTTTTTCTGTGTTACGTACAGCTTCAAATCACCACAGACACTATGAACAACTGTATACCATCAAATTAGATACCTAAATTAAATGGACAAATTCCTAGAAACACACAAACTACCTAAACTGACTCAAGAAATAGAAAATCTCAACAAACCAGTAACTAGTAAAGAGATTGAATCAGTAACAAAAAACATTCCAACAAAGAAAAATTCAAGACTAAATGGCTTCACAGAAAAATTTTACTAAACATTCCAAGAAGAATTACCACCAATCCTTTTCAAACTCTTCCAAAAATTAAAGAAGAGAAAATACTCTAATTCATTCTACTAGGCCAACATCACCCTCATACCAAGCCAGGTAATGATACCACAAGAAAGAAAATTATAGACCAGTACCTATCTCTTAAGAATATAGATGCAAAAATCATCAACAAAATACTAGTAAACCAAATTCAACAGCACATTAAAAGAGTTATAGACCATGGTCAAGTGGGATTTATCCAGGTATGCAAGGGTGGTTCAACATAAGAAAACCAATTAATGTAATACATCCCATTAATATAATGAAGGGGGTAAAAAAACATAATTATCTCAACTGATGCAGAAAGGACATTTGACAAAATCCAGCACCCCTTCTTGATTAAAACACTAAGAAAACTAGTAATTGAAGGAAATTTCTCAACTTTATAAAGGGCATAAATGAAAAATCCATAGCTAATATCATACTTAATGGTGAAAGACTGATGGCATTCCCTCTAAGATCAGGAACAAGGCAAGGATGCCCACTGTCACCATTGTTATTTAACATTGTACTGGAAGTTCAACCCAGAGCAATTAGGTAAGAGGAAGAAATAAAAACATCCAAATTGAGAAGAAAGAAGTGAAAGTTTCTCTGTTTTCAGATAACATGATCCTATATATAGAAATTTCTGAAAAATCAACAACAAAGCTTCTAGAACTAATACATGAATTCAGCAAAATGGCAGAGTACAAGAGCAACAAAAATAAGTGGCATTTCTATACACTAGCAATGAGCAATAAGAAGAAGAAATCAAGAAAAAACATCCATTTATATTAGCAAGTAAAAGAATCAAATATATAGGAATAAATCTAACCAAGGATATAAAGGATTTGTACAATGAAAAGTACAAAACATTGCTAAAAGAATCAAAGAAGACATAAATAAATGGAAGACAGTCTGTGTTTATGGATTGGAAAACTAAATATTGATAAGATGTCAGTTCTAACCAAAGTGATTTATAGATTCAACATATTCCTAATCAAAATTCCAACAGCCTTCTGTGCAGAAATGGAAAAGCCAATCATCAAATTTGTATGGATGGGTAAGGGGCCCTGAATAGCCAAAGGCATCTTGAAAAAGAAGAATGAGGTTGGAGGACTCACACTTCCCAATCTTAAAACTTATTACAAAGCTACAGTAATCAAAGCAGCATGATTCTAGTACAAGGAGAGACACATGGACTAATGGAATCTAATCAAGAGTTCAGAAAACAATCCTCACATTTACGGCCACCTGTTTTTTGACAAGGATTCCAAGTCAACTCAATTGGTAAAGAATAATTTTTTTGACGAATGGTGCTGGGAAAACTGAATGCCCACGTGCTAAAGAATGAAGATGGACCCCTACCACACACCATATATTAAAAGAAACTCAAAATGGACCATAGGCCTAAGTATAAGGACAGAACTCTAAATCTCCTACTAGAAAACAGAGGAACATCTTCAGGGCCTTGTATTAGGCAGTGCTTTCTTAGAATTTATACTCAAAGCACAAGCAACAAAAGAAAAAATAGGTGTTAGCCCTGATCAAAATTAAAAATGTTGTGCATCAAAGTACTTTATCATAAAAGTAAAAAGGTAACCTAGAGAGTGGGACAAAATATTTGGAAACCACATATCTGATAAGGGTTTAATATCCAGATTATATTTAAAAATTCTACAATTCAACAACAAAAAGACAAACAACCCAATTTAAAAATGGGCAAAAGACTTGCATAGATACTTCTCCAAAGAAGATGCACAAATGGCCAATAAGGACATGAAAAGCTGCTCAACACCATCAGCCATTAGGGAATCGCAAATCAAAACCACAATGAGATAACATTTCATACCCACTAGAATGGCTACTATTTAAAAAATGGAAAATTACAAGAGTTGGAGAGGATGTGGCAAAATAGGAACACTCATTCACTGTTAGTGGGAATGTGAAATGATGCAGCCACTGGAGAAGACAGCTTGGCACTTCTTCAGAAAGTTAAGTATAGAATTATCATATGATCCAACAAAACCACTTCTCAGTATTCTAGGTGTTGTATACCCAAAAGTATTGAAAGCAGGGACTTGAACAGATATTTGTACACCGATCATCATAGAGGCATTATTCACAATTGCCCAAACATGGATCAACCCAGTGTCCATCAATCAATGAATGGATAAACAAAGTGTACCTACACACAATGGAATATTACTCATCCATAAAAAGGAAGGAAGGTCTGATACATGCAACAACATGGGTGAACCCTGGAGTCTTCATGTTGAGGGAAAGAAGCCAGACACAAAAGGACAAAGATTGTATGTGCTCAATGATGTGAAATAATTGGAATAAGCTAATTCATAGAGGCAGAAGCTAGAACATAGGTCACCAGGGGTTAGGGGTAGGGAATGGGGAGTTAATGCTTAAATTGTACAGAGTTTCTCTTTGGAGTGATGGAAAAGTTTTGGTAATGAATGATGGCTCAATAGCACAACATTGTGACATAATTAATAGCACTGGATTATATATTTGAATGTGGTAAAGGGTAAAAGTTTACGTTGAATATATGTTACTAGAATAAATTTTTTTAAAAATCACATAGAACTTTACAATGCAGTGAACCCTAATGTAAACCACGAGATGAAGCTTTTTATGCAGGCCTATGCCATAAATGCTTCCACAGCCCTGATAAAGGGGATGGGTTTGCAGAGCCTGTGGAAAGATGATAAAACCCCAGGTGAGTGGTGAGATCCCCACCTCCCAAAGAAGGAAAACCCTGGGGAAGCAGCTCCATTGCTTATATGTATTATCTCATTCATTCCCATTTATGCACTTAACTATTGCATATTTTGAGCCAGGTGCTAGGCTAGACACTGAGAAAACAAGGAGGAAAAAGGCATGACTTCTGCCTCAAGAAGCTTTAGTGGGCAATATGAACAGTTATGTAATGACAATGCGGCATCCTGCCAAGGAGACGGAGGGCTGGGAGCCATGGTACCAATGTTTGAAATGTGGCAATGTGTCCACAGAACCACCTAGAATTAGGTGCACGCCTAATTCTAGGGAAGACCTGCTTGTTGGAGAGTGGCAGGGGATGGTTAATGAAAGCGTTAGTGGTCAGATTGGTTTGGGAATGTCTGGGTTAAACAAAATTGGACCAATTTCCTTGCTGCATCTCAGAGCCTTTGGATTGCTCTCCCACATGTGAGCCTCCCAGGAGGGTTCTCAAATGCAGCATTTCCTACACTCCTGGGACCACGGAGATCCTGTTTCATGACATCACATGGATATCAAGTCTTTTGCACACACTTGGAAACATTGGAGTATTCAGACAGGTTCTGACCAAGGTCGATAGTTATCAGACAGCATAAAGCTTTTTCAGGGAATCCAGAGTGATGACGAACCCCTACTTCTTCTAGATCATCATGGCTAGCTATTGAACCATGGCATCCGAGACTGAACCAGTTCTCTCCCCATCTGTGGCGTATGAGCAGGGCTCCAGCGGCTCAGAGCTGAGCACCGTGTGAGCCTGAGGGAGCCACCTGGCCTGCTGGGCTGGGTTGTTGTCAGTCGGTCTTTCCTGTGGCCACCGACTGACCTCCCCAGATTTCTGGGAAATTGGAGACATCTTGCATTGTGAAGGAAAACGTCACATTGGATAATCTTTGCAGTGATTACTGAAGAAGAGAACAATGAAAGATTTTTTAAAATTAATCAAACCTTGAAATATAACCAGGGCTGGGGAATTTGTGAAATTGTATTTTGTTTTCAGAGGCAAAGTACAGAACTGAGGAGAAATATATATAAATGCTGCAGTGGGCAGAAAACACTCTGGAGTAAATTCAAGCCTGAAAATAAGTATCATAACAAATCATAAGTTCAATCCTTCACTCCTCGTCTCCTCTACTCCCCCACCTCCACAGTTCTCATAAATTCTTTCAACCAAGAAAAATATTTCTCATGTGCCTTAGAGTGGATTTACTGCTTCTGCTCTCCAGCGGCCCTTCCCCGATTATCAGCTCACTAAATATTTATCAAGGCCGTTCCCGGGTGAGCGAGCCCCGAGTTTGGTGGCTGGGGCCACTGCCCCGAGGCGCTGTGGCATCCAGCCCCTCTCCGCACTGTGGCTTCCCTGTGCCGTCTATGGGCCATCTTGGCTGAAATGGACCTCAGGCTTCATATTGTAGGGTTTTCACTCCTTCAAACAAATGATAAATGCTGGTGGAGGATAGTATCTACCTAGAATATAGACAATGACGACAAAGTCATCAAAGAAAGAAGAGGGACCCCCAGGTTTTGGGGTAAAATCTTAGGTGTTGGGTTTAGGGGGTTGTATTACATTCCTAGGGCTTCCATAACAAACTCCCACCATCAGGGTGGCTTGAAACAACAGAAGTTTATTCTCACCGTACAGAGGCCAGAAGTCTGAACCCAAGGTGCCGGCAGGATGGAGCTCCCTCCGAAGGTTCTAGGAGACGGCCCTTCATGGCCTCCGCCAGCCTCTGGCATCTCCTCACATTCCTTGACTTGCGGCACAACTCCAATCTCTCCCTCTCTTTTCACATGTCCTTCCTCTCTATGAGTCTGTGACCCCTCCTCTTCTTATAAGGACACAAGTCATTGGGTTTAGGACTCCCCTAATCCAGTATGAGCTCATCTCAACCCTTAACTAACTACATCTGCAAAGACCCTATTTCCACATAAGGTCACGTTCTGAAATCTCATATGGACAGGAATTTGGGGATGGAGACCATTCAGCTCTGCACAGGTACTACTAGGTTAGAATGATAAAAGCATCAAGTGTAGACACCGGCCAGATGGGTAACTGACCTGGCTGAGAGCAGATTGTACCCTCAGAGACCCTTAGGCTGACAAGTGAAATAACTTCTGCCCTCTCTCCCTCTCACAAATTCACCGCTCAGCTGGCATGTCGGGTGCCTGGCCACCTTGAAGAGCTTGGGGCATGGGAAAGCCAGTCTGTGTGTCTAAGGCTCTAGGGCAGGGGTTCCTAACCAGGGGGTCCGTGAGCTTGAATTGAAAAAAATCAGCTTATTGAAATCTAGTATTTCCTGCACTTATGAATGTAAGCGATAAAGTACAGTAGTATTCATTTCATATCACATTCCAGTTGTTGCATATCTCGAAAAATCGCTTGCACTCATCCGTACTTCTGAATTATGGTGGTTGTTAGACCCGGCGCTAGCTGAGTGTCATCAAATATCTGCTGTTACATCCTGAGAAGGGGGCCATGATTTTCACCTGACTGGCAAAGGGCCCATGGAACAAAAGAGGTTAAGAAGCCCTGTTCTAGGGAAGACCCTTCCTTGCCTCTTCCATAGTGAGGGCAGCGGAAGTGACTGGAAGCTTAGCACGTGGCACCCTCTCTTGATGCCTCCCCACCCCAGGCCTTCCGTCCCCTTCACTCTGCACCACTAAATACACAAAAGCTGAATTGTCTTCCGGGCCGCCGGAGAGAACCAGGCAAGACGGACTTTCTGTGCTTTGAAAGCCCTTCTTTTCACCATTTCAGGATGAATTTTACAGCAGCGGCGAGGGAATAAGGACACACAGATCCACTCCCTCTAAGTTTGTTATTTATAGGCTGTAGCACATCTGCTCATTGTAAGTCTGCAGAAACTTAAAACATGAAACGTTGGTGGAAACAGATATGTTTTCTTTTATGTGCTAAAAGAAAAATTAATGAGGCAAATATTGTTTCTATAGCCAACTTGGGATGGAGAAAGACAGCCTCCATCGCTGTCATTACAATCATGAGGCAAGAAATGAGAATAGAGAACAAAGACGTCTAATTTTAAATTCCTTTGAGGAAAAACTGCAGCTCTGTTGAGGAAGCAGCTCTTCTGAGGGCTGTGGAGAAGGATTCCAGAAATAAATATGTTTCCCCTGTGAATGCCTGAGCCCTGGCCCTAAGTCTGGGTCAGTCAGAGGTGGCATTAGGAGCCCAACGTTGGAGGCAAGAGGGAGGGAGGCTGTGAGGCCAGGAGCTAATTTGTCAGGTTAGTTAGTTAAAGAGCCAGGTTGAGACGCTGGGCAGGCGCCCAGAGAGTGGGTTGAAGGATTAGAGTTCCCGTCATTGCCTCGGGTCACAGGTTTGCTATGGCCTGGAAGTCAGGGGGTTAAGCAGCAGGGTGGGGGTATGGACTTTTCTCACA
>PVKH010029622.1:0-12627 GCA_004027955.1 Chaetophractus vellerosus | reverse complement strand
TCTCTGCTTCTCTCTAATCTCTGCTTCTACTTGAGTCCACCCCCACCGAGGGGTGGGGCTCAACGTCTCACTGACGTGGCAATTAACGCCCTACTCATAACTTAATCATGCCCAGATGAACAGATGAGCTTACAAACATAATCTAACTTATATTTTTGGAATTCATAATTAATTCAAACTCAAACCACTACAGGCCCCAATAGCCTTACCCATTCTTTCCTGCAGTCAGTTCCCACTTAACCCTGAAAGAGCCCCAGCTTGACATCTTTAGCCCCCAGTTTTCTCTCAGGGTGCTGTCTCTTATTTCCAGCCTCTTGCTAGATGTTTCCACCCGGATGTGCCTCAGACCTGACGATGTGTCTAACACCAGCCCCTCCTCCTGCCTTTCCCACATATGACCGAATCTTTAAGTACCAAACTCCCCCTTTCCCTCATTTTTTAGATCTAATTTGGTTTTCAAAATTTGTCAGTTCTTTAAAGAAGCATATTTCTTTGGCTGCTGTTTCTCCTGTGCTGTTTTCTGACCTGGCTTTCAAATGTGGTGTAGTGTAATGGGCATGAAATTTGGGGCCAGAAAAGGGATTTGAATCTAACAGCACCATTTTCTGGTTGTGCCACTTTGGGCAGATCATCAGACCTAAGCCTGTGATTCATTGTCTACTCCCAATTCATACTCATTCACCCTCACTCAGCGTAGAGCTGGGTTGCTCAGCCTCGGGACTACTGACATCTGGACCAGGTAATTCTTTGCTGTGCGGCCATCCTGTGCATGGTAGGATGTCCAGCGGCATCTCTGGCCTTTACCCACTAGACGCCAGGTGCAGCTCCCACTTGCAGTTGTGATGTCTCCAGACATTGCCACATGTCCCCTGGGGGGTTAGAGCACATACCACTGGTATGGAGCAATGCTGAGTCTTGGATTGTAGGTGACAAGCATGGTCCTGGGTTTTTAAGTTTTAGCCATTAGTCCATCAGCCAGAGATAGAAGGGCCTACATTGCTTTATTAGTCTTTTTCCTGATTACTTTTGACATCTCCACATGCTGTGCTGACTTTTGATTAAATAGTGCCTTTCATTTCACAACTCAGTTCTGCATACACTGGGCTTGCACCCTGATTTTCTCTTGCTGGAGAATTCTTGAGCAGGGATTTAGGCCAAGGGACTGAGACAGAAACCCCATGATCAGATCCAGAGGACAGGGCAGGCATGGTCATGAGCTAGGGAGAATAGAGACACAGTTCTGGAAAAGGATTTAAAACAACTTGACCTGGTGCTAAAGCAAACTCCAGAATCTAGACTCTTTAATTTCCTTCTGACTAGAGAAAGTGAGTGTTCTATGGTCTGGTGCAGGGGGAGAGAGGGAACAAAAAAAAGGAGGGGGGTAGGTAGAAGAAGAGAGAGGAAAACTAACATATATTTAGTACGTATTATGAGGCAGTTTACATATGAGGTACATAATGTTATCATCATACAGATAAGGACACCGAGGCTCAGGGACCTCTATTGAGCAAATTTCCGTAGCATCTATGACAGTGACATGAATATGACATGGTTAGGTTACTCCATAAAAATGTCATGATAATAAGAATAGAATTCTCAACTCAGAATGCCTGCCCAGCTCCAAATCCTTTCTTTGGTCATGTAAAGACCATCTCCTGTGGTTAGCCAGTTTGGATTGGTATCTGTTCATAATGTTCTCTAAATTTAGGACAGGAGCAGGTTACTAAAACAAGGCTAGGAGAATAGCCAGGACCCACATTCATCTTGGAAACTTGAAGGTTAAATGCTGCATGGGGGGAGCCGGCTTGGGGAGTTAAGTTGGAAGCAGCACTGATTGCGTTGGAAGGAATGGGTAGGTTTTGCCATGGTTTAATATTTTACAAATGGTATTTCCTGCCACATAGCTGAACTAAATACCACACATGTTTGTGATTAAATATTATGGGCTGCAGAACATATGTGCTAATGCTGTGTATGGTACATGCAGCCTGCAGGCACTTCAGTGATTTAAAATGAGACTCTGCTCTGCGAGTTTTTCACATTGCTTAGGATTTTTTGTTGTTTCATGATTACTTTTTGTTTCAAAATTTTACTTTCCTATTTAAAGGGATAAACTCGATAGGAATGCTATTTTAAACACTTTGATAGCAAGCCACGCCTTGAAGAAAGTTCTCTATGAGTGCATTTGAGCACACCCGGCCTGACGTTGGCTTTGTTTCCAGAATGTACGTCTTGGAATAGCAGTGAAGGTACCCGAACTGAAGACCTTCCACCATTTAAAAACACTGAGGAGGCTTTGCAAACGCAGCTCCAGCCTAACTGCCATCTTGCTGTGAGGAGTCTGGCATTGGGGAGAGTGAGAATTCCTCATTAGGGGACCAGCCGACGGAACCGCACAGACTCTGACAGTAAGACATTCCTTCTCTAGATTGTGCAGCATTGTTACAGAGCCAGGCAGGCAGGGCATAAAGGACTCCATTCAGCCCTCTCTGCTGGGGAGTTTCCCAGCAAGGCATGGGCGTTGCTGGGGGTCCAGATGTGTTCACAAAGTTGGAGTAGGAGTCAACCCAACAGTTGGGTTGGGGCTGATACCAAGAGGCTCCTGAGAGGTGTTGGTGAAGTCTTCCCGAGCTCTGCTGAATGCCTGTCATCCTCAGCACGCCCCCATATCTGGCAGGTACAGAGAAGCTGGACACTAGCAGCCATGTCACTGGGTATTTTTCTTCACAGACCCAGGCTGAAGTAGGGACAGATTTCAACAACTGATTCAACAACTAAATGCATCTAATCTGGTTTTGAAAAACAATCTGCCGGAAAAGGTAGAACTTTATATTTTATTTGAATATCTGAAGAAAAGCAAAGGAAAGCTGCAAGAAACAGTAGCAGTAGACCTTTGAAAATCAAGTGGGGTGGGGGATGGCATGGGAAGGAAGAACTTTACAAGGGAGTTACATTAAGTTTGGGGAATTAGACAGTATGTCAAATTGCCACTAGAAGAGAGGGTGACACCTGAACATATTTGCTAAACAGCAATTCTGAAAAATTTTTGGTCATTAAAAGTAGGATGCAGTCAGGAAGGGGCCAGAAATGAGGCAAGCAGAGTTGTGAAAGCTGTTCTCAGAATTGGACCCCAATGAATACCAAGCTGTTGTTCTCTAGTAACCTTTGGGGAAAATGGATTTGAGAGTTTGCCTTTCCCACAGCCATGTCAAGATGTGTGGGGCAGATATGGCGGTCTCTGTGGAGAGATAGACTTTTCTCAAATGACAGCAGCATCCTGCAGGTTTAAGAAGGTCCTGGCTATAGGAAGTGGTGGCTTCTATCCTGGGGTTGTCTTCTTACTGAAGGGTGGGCTGGTGGAAAGTGCCAGGCAGTGGCATTTAGGAGACCTGACTCCAGCAAGTCGTCAGATGTCTCTGGAGCTCTGGGGTGGTTGATGTTATTGAACATAGGCTTCAGGAACCAACAGACCTGGGTCATAGTCCAGGCTCTGCTTCATACTGGCTGAGTCACTTTAGGCAAGTAACCTTAGCTCTCTGAGCCTCATTTTTCTATTCTGCAAAATGATGATAGTAGAGTGGCTTCATAGGGTTCTACAGATTAGATGAGACCATGCATGTTTAGCCCTCGGCATACCGTGAGCACATACTAAATACTTAATGAATATTTGTTATTTATAACATACTTCTAATTTTTCTTTTGTTTTAATTAGAGAAGTTGTAGCTTTACAGAACAATCATGCATAAAATACAGATTCCTATATACCATCCTATTGTTAATACTTTGCATTATTGCGGAACAGTTGTTACAATGAATGAGAGCACATTTTTATAATTGTACTATTAATTATAGTCCATGGTTTAACTTAGGGTTCACTGCTTGTGTAGTGCAGTTCCGTGGATTTATTTATTTTTATTCTGATACCTATATACAACCTAACATTTGCCCTTTTAATAATATTCAGATATATATTTGGTGCTGTTCCTTATGTTCACAGTGTTGTGCTACCATCACTACCATCCATGAACAAAATATTTCCACTGTTTCAAATAGGAACCCTGTGAATTTTAAACCTTAACCTCGCATTCCCTATCCCTACCTTATCCCCTGGTAACATATATTCTGACTCTATGAGTTTGCTTATTCTACTTATTTCATATCAATGAGATCATACAATATTTGTCCTTTTGTGTCTGGCTTATTTCACTCAACATGATGTCTTCAAGGTTCATCCATGTTGTTGCATGAATCAGAGCTTCCATTGTATGTATATACCACATTTTGTTTATTCATCTGTTGATGGACACTTGGGTTGCTTCCATCTTTTGGCAGTTGCAATGCTGCTATGAACATCAGTGTGCAAATACCTGTTTGAAGCTCTCCTTTCAATTCTTTTGCATATATACCTGGTAGTGGGATTGTCGGGTCATAGGATAATTCTATACTTAACTTCCTGAGGAACTGCCAAACTGTCTTCCATAGCAGCTGCGCCATTTTACATCGCCACCATCAGTGAATGAGTGTTCCTGTTTCTCCATATCCTCTCCAAGTCTGGTAATTTTCTGTTTTTTTTTTTTTTTAAATAGTAGCCATTCGAATGAGTGTGAAATGGTATCTCATTGTAATTTGGATATGCATGTCCCTCATGGCTAATGATGTTGAGCATCTTTTCATGGGCTTTCTGGCTATTTGTATACCTTCTTTGGAGAAATTTCTATTCAAATCTTTTGCCCATTTCTTAATTGGGTTGTGTGTCTTGTTGTTGCTAAGTTGAAGGATTTCTTTATATATTCCGGATATTAAACCTTATTGGATAGGTGGTTTCCAAATGTTTTCTCCCATTGTGTATCTTGTCATTTTACTTTACTGATAAAGTGCTTTGAGGCTCAAAAGTTTTTAATTTTGATGAGGTCCCATTTTTTTTTTTTTTTTGAGGTGCTGGGGGCAGGGATTGAACCCAGACCTCATATGTGGGGAGTTGGCACTCAACCACTGAGCCACATTGGCTCCCCTGAGTTGGTTTTTTTCATTTGTTTACTTGTTTTTGTTTTTTGTTTTTTGTTTTTGTTGTTTTTTAGGAGGCACCAGGGACTGAATCCAGGACCTCCCATGTGGGAAGCAGGTGCTCAATCGCTTGAGACACATCTGTTCCCCAATCTATTTTTGTTTTTACTGCTTCTGCTTTGGGTGTAAATTCTAAGAAACTATTGCCTAATACAAGGTCCTGAAGATGCTTCCCACATTTTCTTCTAGGAGCTTGATAGTTCTGGCTCTTATATTTAGGTCTTTGATCCATTTTGAGTTGGTTTTTGTATATGGTGTGAAGAAGGGGGTCCTCCTTTATTTTGCAAATGGAGATCCAGTTTTCCTAGCACCGTTTGTTGAAGAGACTATTCTTTCCCAATTATTTGCCCCCTTGTCAAAAATCAGTGGACCATAAATGTAAGGGTTGATTTCTGAGCTCCCAGTTTGATTCCATTTGTCTGTATGTTTGTCCTTGTGCCAGTACCAAGTTGTTTTGATTACTGTGGCTTTGTAATAAGATTTTTTTAAAAAGATTTATTTATTTATCCCCCCCCCCATTGTTTTTGTACTCGCTGTCTGCTCTCCATGTTCATTCGCTGTGGGTCCTTCTCTGTCTGCTTGTCTTCTCTTTAGGCAGCACTGGGAACTGATCCTGGGACCTTCTGGAGTAGGAGAGAGGCACTAAGTCTCCTCTCCTGCACCACCTCAGGTCCCTGGTCTGCTGCATCTCTCATTGTCTCTCCTCCGTGTCTCTTTTTGTTGTATCATCTTGCTGCACCAGCTCCCTGCTCAATCCAGCACTACTGCACGGGCCAGCACTCTGTGTGGGCCAGCTCTCCACTTGGGCCAGCTTGTTGCACGGGCCAGCTTGCCTTCACCAGGATGCCCTGGGAATTGAACCCTGGTCCTCCTATATGGTAGACAGGAGACCAATCGCTTGAGCACATCTGCTTCCCTGTAATAAGTTTTAAGATACAGAAATTCTTTTTTTTCAAGATGGCTTTAGCTATTTGGGGGCCCTTACCCTTCCATAGAAATTTGATGATTCGTTTTTCCATTTCTGTGAATAAGGTTGTTGGAATTTTGATTGGGATTGCATTTAATCTGTAAATTGTTTTGGTTAGTGTTTTTGTCAGTCAAAGGGGTGCTGATGCAAAATACCAGAAATTGGTTGGCTTTTATAAAGGGTGTTTGGGGTAAAAGCCTACAGTTACAAGGCCCTAAAGAGTCCAGCTCAAGGTTGGTTTCTCACCAAAGTCATTTGCCACATGTTGAAGCAAAATGGCGGATAATCTCTACCTGGTCTTTCCTTTCTTCTTCCTCTTAAGGCTCCATGGGCCTACCTTCTTCCAATCTCAGCTCTAGGCTGGCATAGGGCTCATCTCTCTTCCTGGGGCTTCAACTGTTTGAGCCTTATCCTTTTTGTCATATGGCAGGACTGAAATGACCAAGTTCTCTCCTTTTCCATCTATGGAGCTCTTTCTCTTCCTGTGTATCTTCTTCTGTGAGTGCCCGTTTATATCAGCCCACCGAGGGGGTGGGTACTCAATCCTGAGTCATGCCCTACTGATGTGGCCGAATCAAAGCCCTAATCTTTTTTTTGTTTGTTTGTTTTTAAATACCGCGGCTGGGGACTGAACCCAGGACCTCGCATGTGGGAAGCCAGCCCTACATCAGCTTCTCTGAGTTGGTTTTTCCTTTTGTTTTGCTTGTTGATTTTTTTTTTTTTTTTGTCTTTTCAGGGGGGCACCAGGAACTGAACTTGGTCCGCCCACATGGAAGGCAGGCACTCAACTGCTTGAGCCACATCCGCCCCCCAAAGCTGTAATGTTAACATAATTTAATCAAAGTCGTCTCAGTTGAATCTAATTCAAAGGGTATTACATCCAGAGGAACACACCAGTTTATAAACATAATCCTTTTCTTTTTGGGGATTCATAAATAATATCAAACTGCCACAGATAGGATTAACAATCTTTGGATAGGATTTAGTCTTCCAATCCATCAACACAGAATGTTCTTGCATTTATTTAGGTCTTCTTTGGCTTCTTTTAGCAATGTTTTGTAGTTTTCTGAGTACATGTCCTTTACATCATTGGTTGTATTTATTCCTAGATATTTGATTCTTTTAGTTGCTATTTTATTTTATTTTTTTTATTTTTATTTTTTTTAAAGATTTATATTTTAATAACATATCTCCCCTTCCCCCCTGTTGTGGGGACGCGCCGAGACTTGGTCACTGCACAGGCGCGGCTTTCCCCGCTTGTGGGCGGCTTCTGCTTCAGTTCGCGGGTGGCTGGCTGCGCTCCATTCACGGGCAACCTGCCCTGCCCGTGGTGGCTTTTGCCCTGTCCGTGGCAGCTTTTTGCCCTGCCCACGGCGGCTCTGGCCCGCCCATGGCGGCTTGCCATTCTCAAGGCGGTCTGCCCGCTAGGAGAGGTCCCCGGGAACCGAACCCGGGGCCTCCCATGTGGTATGCCGGTGCCCTATCCACTGGGCTATCGAGCCGGCCCCTAGTTGCTATTTTAAATGGAACTTTTTCTTGATTCCTTCTTCCAATTGTTCATTGCTTGTGTATAGAAACAGTATTGATTTTGGGGTATTGTTCTTGTACCCCACCACTTTGCTGGAACCATTTATCAGCTTTAGGAGCTTTGTTGTGGCTTTTTCAGGATTTTCTGTATATAGGATCATGTCTTCTGCAAATAAAGTTTTACTTCTTCCTTTCTGATTTGGATGCCTTTTACTTCTTTTTTTTCTTGCCTAATTGCTCTAGTAAGAATTTCCAGTACATTGTTGAATAACAGTGTTCTCAGTGGGTGGCCTTGTCTTGTTCCTGATCTTAGAGGGAAAGCTTTCAGTCTTTCACCATTAAGTAGGATGTTTGCTGTGGGTTTTTCATATATGCCCTTTAGTGAGCTGAGGAAGTTTCCTTCTATTCCTGGTGTTGTAAGTGTTTTTATGAATTAAGGGTGCTGAATTTTGTCAAATGCCTTTTCTGCATCAATTGAGATGATCATGTGGTGGTGTTTTTTTCCTTCATTCTGTTAATGTGGTGGTTTTTTTCCCCCTTCATTCTGTTAATGTGGTGTATCAATTGATTTTTTAATGTTAAACCAACCGTGCATACCAGGGATAATTCATAGTTGATCAAGGTGTATAATTCTTTTAATATGATGTTGGATTTGGTTTGCTAGTATTTTGTTGAGGATTTTTAAATCTGTATTAGTCAGCCAAAGGGGTGCCTTTGGAAATATACCAATAATTGGTATATTAATATACCAATTAAGGGTATTTATTTAGGGTAGAAGATTACAGTTACCAGGCCACAAAGCATAAGTTTCTTCCCTCACCAAAGTCCACGTGTTGGAGCAAGACAGCTGCCGACGTCTGCCAGGGCTCAGGCCTTTGGGTTCCTCTCCTGCTGGGGCTGCGTTTCTCTCTGGGCTTAGCGCTTCCTCCACAAGGTCAGCTGTAGACTGTCAGGTGAACGGCTCACTTTTCTACTCCTGGGGCGTTCTCTCCAACATCAGAACTGCTTCTCAAAAATCTGCTTCAAAAATCTTCTCCCTCTGTCTTTTGCTTTGCCTTTTATACTTGAGACCACACCCACCAAGGGGTGGGGCTCAACATCCTACTGACGTGGCACAGTTAATGCCCTAATCATAACCTAATCATGCCCAGATTAAGAGATCAGTTTACAAGCATGATTCAATTTATATTTTTGGAATTCATAATTACATAAAATTGTCAAACCATTACAGCATCTATAGTCATAAGAGACATTGGTCTATAGTTTTCTTTCCTTGTGGTATCTTTATCTGGCTTTGGTATGAGGGTGATGTTGGGCTTGTAGAATGAGTTAAGGAGTATGCCCTCCTCTTTAAAATTTTGGAAGAGTTTGTGTAGAATTATACTTAATTCTTCTTGGAATGTTGGGAAGAATTCTCCTGTGAAGCCAGGAGAATTCTTCCTGGGCTTTCCTTTGTTGGAGGTTCTTGATTACTGATTCAGTTTCTTTACTGCAATGGGTTTGTTGAAGTCTTCTATTTCTTCTTTAGTCAATGATTGTATGTTTCTAAGAGTTTGTCCATTTCATCTAGGTTATTTAAATTATTGGTATACATTTGTTCATAGTATCCTCTTACAGTCCTTTTTCTTTCAGCAGGATTGGTAGTAATGCCCCCTTTTATAATTTCTGATTTTCATTATTTGTGTTCTCTTTCTTTTTTTCTGTTAGTCTAGCTAAAGGTTTGCCAGTTTTATTCATTTTTTTTTTCAAATAACTGACTTTTGGTTGTGTTGATTTTCTCTATTGATTTTTTTTCTATTGCCGTTTATCTCCACTCTAATCTTTGTTCCTTCCTTCTTCTTGCTTTGGGTTTAATTTGCTCTTCTTTTTCTAGTTCTTCCAGTTTTGAGGTTAGGTCTCTGAGTTGAAGTCTTTCTTCTTTTTTAATTGTAAGCATTTTTAGAGCTATAAATTTGCTTCTCAGCACTGCCTTTGCTGCATCCCATCAATTTTGCTATGTTGTATTTCATTTTCAATTGCTTCAAGATTTTTCCTAATATCCCTTGTGATGTCCTCTTTAACCCACTGATTGTTTACAGGTATGTTGTTTAATTTCCACATATTTGCGAATTTTCCATTTTCCTCTATTATTGATTTCTAGCTTCATTCTGCTGCAGTAGGAGAAGATACATTGTATGATTTTTTGAGGCTTGTTTTGTGACTTAACATATGGTCTATCCTAGAGAAAGATCCATGTCCACTTGAGAAGAATGTGTATTCTGTTGTTGTTGGGTGAAGTGTTTTATATATGTCTGTTAAGTCTAGTTGGTTTACATTATCGTTCAAGTCTTGTGTTTCCTTATTGATCTTCTGACTAGATTATTCTATCCAATATTGGAAGTTGTGTGATCAAGTCTCCTACTATTAATGTAGAACCATCAATTTCTCCTGTATTTGCTTCATTTATTTTGGAGCTCTGCTCTTAGGTGCATATATATTTATAATTGTTATATCTTCTTATTGAATTGACCCCTTTTTCAGTATATAATGACTGTCTTTGTCCTTTGTAACTGTTTTTTACTCAAAGTCTATTTTATCTCATATTAATATAGTAACTCCAGATGTCTTTTGGTTATTATTTGCATGGTAAATTTTTTAAGTCTTTTTTTTAAAGTATCCATATATATATATATAAATGTATGTTATATTTAAAAGGCATTAAAACTTTTTCTGTGCTTAGTTCTTCTTTTTCTCATAATATACAGCAGGTAGGAAGATCTTGGCCAGGTTGCTCTGAACTCCAATGGAAGTAAATGTTCTGGTAGCTTGGGTCTATTGTTGGTGTCACGGCTGTGTGGAGGCAGGGCTGGTACCAGGCCTAGTCACCCCTGTACCACTCAGTGGTCTAGTTGGCAGTGCCAGGTACAGAGCAAAGCATAGGTAGCCCTCCAGGAGGAAGCTCAGTATCATGACAAACCCCAGCACGAAGACAATCTTTGGGAAGGTCAGGAACAGGTCCTGAAAAAGAAAAATGATATCAACCACCTGGGAGTTTCCAAGGTCATCGATTTAAGTCTCCAACAAGAATAGCAACTAGATTAGAAACACAGTGCTCACACTCGCCATGCTGGCAGCCAAGGCTGTCACCGTCAAAAGGTAGATGAGGAAGTACCTGGCGTTCCAGGCCCCGGTACACTGTTCACCTAAGTACAGTGATGGTCAAAACGGTGCACATACCAGTTACACACACTGCAGTGCTTGGATCGAGTAGTTTCCTTAATCACAAGTGGGGCACCTCATATTCAGAAACAACACTTCATCGAATTCATAAATTTGAAGAAGCAATAACTCATTTCCCTTTGGTTACACAACTTAGGACCAAAAAAACCCAACACGCACACAGGAAAAAAATTCAGGTTTACAAACAGCAGCAGATAGGGCAGAAAAAGGTGATGCAAGGAGAGCTCCAGCTCTTGACAGTAGCCAAATATTTCCCAGGTGTATTTGGTATAAACCATCCCTTGCAAGATGAGGTACAGGATAATGAAGGTGTGGTTTCATGTATGTAAGAGATAATGGAGCAATCTCTGCATGGCTCTCTGAAGGCATTCTGGAATTAAACAAGAAAAATACACAGTTCTCTTGGTAGGATAATTTTTAGCTGTCACCTCTGGCATTTCTCCTCCCAGTAGACATGGAGAATTCAAACAGCATCTCCTCTTGTGCAACAGTGTGCACCTGGCACCACATGTGGCTCCCAGAGCTGCAGGAGTCATGGTTTCTCCAGGAGGCTGGATGTGGTGTCAGGCTCCGCCAACCACCAGCCACACTGCACCAGTACCTCCACCCTTTGTATGTCTTATACCTTTTTTGTTCTTTGGTTCTTCCCTTAATGTCTATTTTTATATTTATTTGATTTTTGTGCTGTACCATACTGCCTTCTCTTTTGTATCTGGATATATTTTTCAAATATTTTCCTTGTGGTTACCATGGGGATAAAATTTAACATCCTAAATATATAACAATCATATTTGGCTTCGTACCAACTTGACTTCAATAGTATACACATATACTCTTCTGTATTGCCCCATCCCTCCCCACCTTGTTTTATGCTTGTTACCACTTATATCTTTGTACATTGTATATCCCAAACCATAGGTTTATCATTAATTTTTAAATATTTGCATTTTAGCACTTGTAGGAAGTAAGAAGTAGAGTTACATACCAAACAATACAGTATACCAATGCTGGCGTTGATAATTACTCAAATGGTTACCTTTACTGGAGGTCTTTATTTCTTTATGCCACTTTTTACCACTATCCAGTGCCCTTTCCTTTCACTTTGAAGAACACCCTTTAGCATTGCTTGTAGGGCAGGTCTAGTGGTGATGAACTCCCTCAGCTTTTGTTATCTAATGTCTTAATTTCCCCCTAATTTTTGAAAGCAAGTCTTGTTGGATATAAAGTTCTTGGTTGGCAGTTGTTTTCTTTCAGCACTTTAAGTGTATCAACCCACTGTCTTCTTGCCTCCATAGTTTCTGATGAGAAATCAGCACTAGTCTAATTAGAACTCACTTGAACGTAACACATTGCTTTTCTCTTACAGCTTTCATAACTCTCTTCTTGTCCTTTGCATTTTTTTAAAATGTATTTTTAATTTTTTTCTAAAAGATACTTAGATTACACAAAATGTCGTATAAAAAATATAAGGGATTCCCATATGCCCCACTCCCCACACCTCCAACTTTCCCCCACATTAACAACTTCTTTCATTAGTGTGGTACATTCATTGTAATTGATAAACACAATTTGAAGCATTGCCACTATGGATGGAATATAGTTTACATTGTAGTTTACACTCTCTCCCACTCAATTCTGTAGGTTATGGCAGGATATATAATGGCCTGTATCTGTTGTTGCAATGTCATTCAGGACAATTCCAAGTCCCAAAAGTGCCCCCATATTACACCTCTTTTTCCCCTCTCCCTGCCTTCAGCCAGTGGCCACTGTCTCCACATCAATGATATAATTTCTTCCATTGCTAGAATCACAATGTCCTTTGCATTTGATAGTGTAATCAATATATGACA
>PVKH010029621.1:0-12629 GCA_004027955.1 Chaetophractus vellerosus | reverse complement strand
TGACTTTGCCATGCCCGTGGGGGCTCTGCCCTGCCCGTGGCGGCTTTTTGCCTTGCCCACGGCGGCTCCGGCCCACCCACAGCGGCTTGCCTTTCTCAAGGCCGTCTGCCCGCTCGGAGAGGTCCCCGGGAACCGAACCCGGGTCCTCCCATGTGGTACACCGGCGAGCTCTTTATCCACTGAGCTATCTAGCCGGGCCCCATAGTATTTTAAAGTTAAACTTTTCTATTGTTATTTTTTTTTAATCCATGATGCCTATTCATGTTATTCCTAATTGATGTGAATAATAATATCACACTCAGAATAGTGGATCAACCAAAGGACAAAAATGTTTTTCAGATACAGAAGAACCGTATCTATACCTGATTAGGCTGATGGATTGCAAACAGTCCACAGAGGTTTGGGGGAATGATCCATTATCTTAAATTACTTTCATTTTATTTAAAAAGCATGATTTTTTTTTTCTTTTTACTTTTAGTTCTTTTTAGTTAAGCAGCCTTCCCCTAATTTATTGTGTCTTAGGGGTACTGTTAATTGTTGAATCTATAGGTGCTGGATCAGAAATGATTAAATGTGGGGGATGTCTTTCTTTTAGCATATAACAGCTGGGCATGCCAATGTCAGAACAACTTAGGCGATTTGGGAGCATTCCAGAACACTTAGGAGCGGACTTTCATTTACCTCCTGCCTCTACTCACAGAATCCCAGGAGTTAGAAATGATTAGGTAATTAACTCTCCCTCAATAGGTGGTTTCTAGAGTGCTAAGTGTATTCTTAAAAATTAGCTTGGTTTTGGGAAATTGATATGATGGATCTTTTCTGAGTACCACGGGAGACATTTTTATTATTCATGTAAAATGAAGGAAAAATACGCAATATATACACAGGCATATATAGATCGATGCTAAAGAAACTTCAAAAAGTAATATTAGATATAGTTATACATTTCTATGGGCTCTAAAAATGGAGGACTCTAAGGGTTTAAGGTCAATTATTGATTTTGCGAATAGGAATTAGGAATTGGTTGGAATAAGAAGAAAAATAATTCTGATTCGTCTTCTACAATCTCACCCTCAAAGACATTAATAGCAAAGTCTCATTGTTTCTATCTCCTTAATAGTTCCAGAGCCATCTACTTTTTCCTTTCTAATTTTGGCTGCCATCAGCTTTCCCCTGTGTTATTGCAGTGGCCTCATTACTGTCCTCCCATGCCTTGTCCCACAGTCTTGGCCACCTTAAGTCTGCTCTCTGCTATTAAAGAACAAATCACATTCATTCAGTTCATTACTGCTAGAGCAGAAATCTGATCATAGCTCAAAACTGCTTACAACTCTTCCATGGCTTTCCGTTGCTTTATAAAGTTCAAGCTCCTTGCAACAGAACTTTGCAATCTGTTCCCTGCTTATCTTTCCAGTTTCAATGAGTTCTGACACCAACTACCTGGGGTCAGGCCATACTTCACAGGTTGAAGGCAACGTCCTCCACAAGACTGCCGTCAACTTCAGACACCAGCCACAATTTCAGGGCTCCTCAGGACCATCCTCACTTCTGACTGGCTGGCCACAAATTCTGGGGTCCTCCTAGACTCCCTCAGGTTTGGTCATTTGCTAGAATGACTCATAGAACTCAGGAAAGAGGTATTCTTACTATTACAGCTTTAATATAGCAAAAGAATAGAGCTCAGCTGAATGAAGAGACTCATAGGACAAGGTTTGGAAGAGTCCCAAATGCAAAGCTTCTGGTGTCCTACCCCATGGAGTCTCGATGCATCACCCTCCCAGCACATCCATATGTGACAGTACATAGAGTATTATCAACCAGGGAAGCTCATCCAGGCTTTGGTGTCTAGAGTTTTTATTCAGATTTCATTACATAGACATGATTGATTGAATCAATGCCAGTATGGTTGAGCTCAATCACCAGGGCCTCCCACCTCTCCCCTGAGGTTGGTTTGATATGCAGCTCAAAGCCTCAAAGCTCTAAACTTATGTTTCTCTTTCTGGCCTAGCCAGCCCCCACCCTAAGACTACAGGTATGACTGGCCCCAGCCTGAGTCACCTCATTAGCATAAACCATCAGGTGTGTGTGTTGGGGGCACCATGAATAGCAAACACACTTCTAGCACTTGGGAAATTCCAAAGGTTTAGAGGTTACTCCCCTGGAGCCAGGACAAAGACTGGCCTTCTTTGGTGAGGCCAAATTCCTTAGTATACACCAGTCCTATCTATCATCCATAGCATTTCATCCGTAGCGTTGTTTCCTTTCCCACTCTAGACACGTACAGTGTCATGAAACCCCCATATTCTTATTTACAGGCCCTTGTACATACAGTTCTTTCTCCCTGGAACATCTTTCCCCCAATTTTGCCAAGCTAGCGCCTATCCTTCCTCAAGAATCTGCCAACAAGAGAATCTTCTCCAAGGAATCTTCCCTTGTCCATAACCCACTTCCCCCATTGCAAGACTTGGGTTAAAAGTCCCTTCAGTTAAAACAACACCACCATTTGAACATACCAGGGGAAAGAATTACTACATCCTCGTTTGCGTATTCCATCTTCGTCAATTTGCCTATTCACAGACATGCCCAAGTGCAGAACTTTGAAAAATTCCTTGCTGAGGTCAAACAAGGTAGGTTCAGTATTTACTAATTCAGTGTGTGGGACTTTATAGAACATAACTACCAGGAATAGTGGAAATCAACTGCACCTGTTTATTTTCTGTCCTCACCCCCTGGACCATAAACTCCTAGGTCAGATCTGACTCTTGCTCTCCTTCATGTCACCAGGCCTGGCTCACTGTGGCTTCTCAATCCACATTTATTGAAGAAAGGGTTTGCCAACTATGAATAAGGCGTGGTGCTGGGCACTGAGAAGGAACCTGCAAGTGCTTGGGAGCTTTGCTCCAGGTGGGGAAATTATTAGTGTATCAATGACTTACGATAATTGGCATGAATTCAGATGAAAGAGATTGGAAAATTCCTCCTCTGCTAAAATTAACTTTGATTCTGACTAGAAACAGGCAAGGTAAACCTTTTCTCCCCCAAAAAGGTGAAAGGAAGGAGGAAGGAAGACAATATTCTTTCCTACACTCATCATATCCAGTAGTCTCAGCAAGTTGCCTTTCCTTCTAATGCTAAATCCAGTGAAATATGTAAATGACTTTAATGGAGACAAAGACTATTACTGTGAGGCCAAACCCTGATTCAGTTATTGGAAAGCAACTGTATAGTGTAATGTAGGGGTCAGCAAGCATTTTCTGTAAAAAGTCAGTGTTTTTCCATCTTGCAGGCCATCTCTGTTGCAACTACTCAACTCTGCTATTGTGGTGTGAAAGCAACCACAAACAAAAACAGATGGGCCGGGCTGTGTTCTAATAAAACTTTATTTACAAAAATGGTGACAGGCCAATTTTGGTGGCAGGGCCATAGCTTGTTGACCCCTGGTGTAGTGGTTTAGATAAAGCATAGACAATGAAGTCAGATGGCCTGGTTTCAGTTCTAATTTCACCAGTTATCTCCTGCATAACCTTGGACAGGTCACGTAAAGTCAGTTAATGAAAGTACCCAACTCCTAGGGTGGTTGTGAGGATTGAAGGAATTCTGTGCCTAAAGTGCTAAGGGAAGCATCTGGAAAAATATAGTATGTGCTATAGAGGGTTAGTTATTATTATTAGTCATTTCAGTTCATTTTCTTTGGCACTTGTAGAGTTAGAGTTTATACACCACTTATTTTCAAAAAAGAATTTGAAGCAGCCTGGAATGTAGTTACAGTAAGTTTTCTAGAAGAAAGTTTCAATACCACTGTTGAGATAATCTGGAGCTTTATAACATTTTGTTGCAAATGTTTGATTAACTCATTCTTAGTATTGTACCCCTTTAGCAACAAAGAATGTATAATTTCAGTCAAGACTGAGCAATTGTCTTGAGGGAAAAAAAACAGTTTAGATAACACAGGGGAAAAGAAAATTTTAGCTGCTTCAGGAATTAAGGTTTTTTGTATAACTTGTCAAAGTTTTAACATTTAGTTTTCCCCAATTACCCAGTTTTTTTCTACTCTAGTTCATATTTTCCCAGTTGTTGAAACTGATAGAAAATATCCCATAAAAACATGACCATGTTTGCTTCTCTTAAAGGTCAGTCATAAATATTTCACCCAAAATTATCTCTTCTTTCTACCACTTTGATCATTTTACACTCATCCAAAAAACTCTTAAGTAGCTTTTAATTCTCCTATATACATCATGACCAAGTGCTTCGTCTTGGAGTTCATGGCTCCCTTCAGCTTTCCCAGGACCCTCCCTCACTATCCCTTACTCCCCCACCTACCCAGATAGGGAAGCACATAAGTCCTTTCATCTCTGCATTCCCAGGACCAAAGCTATGTCTGGAATGCCTTCTCCCTCTTTTGATGTGTCCCTCCCTTCTATCATTTATGGAGCTTATCAGATCACACCTTCTCCTCAGTCTTCCCCAAATAACTGAAAATGCGGAAGTAGTTCCCTGCCTCCCACCATGCTTCTAGAAGAAGAAATTTTGCTTACAAAGGCAAGAGCTCGTATACACACACACACACACACACACACACACTTTATACTTTTTTGTCTGATGCTTTGCTTTTTTGCATTTTATATGATTGGAATATCATTCTCTGAAGCAGTGTTCTTCATTATTGATTTTTAATTCCAATGAGACAGGTGCCTGGTTTAAGTCTTTTTAAGGGTTTAATGGAAAGAGGAAAAGGACATAAAACATCTCCAGAAGATATTTAGTTTTTCATTATTCACAGATTGGTGTTATTGGTGTGAGGTTTATTTGCCAGGCTGCATCCCAAACACGATGTGTAGCAGAGTGGGCAAGAAAGTTTGTAGCTATACTACTGGCTTTTACCGGAGTCTACACAAAAAGTCGCAATCAGTTTATTGGGGTGTTACAGGAGGAAAGAACTGGTTTGATCTTCTCTCTGAGTTGTTGGAATTTCATTTTCAGTTTGGGTATATATTAATTATAGGAGATTTGTAGCTGTTGCAACTTAATGTGAAAAAAAATGAATTTGCACGTGGGCAAAAGCAAAGCAATGTATTTAAGAAGAAAACCAATAATAGTTAACACTTAACCATGTGCTTACCATGTGCCAAGGACTTAAAAATTGTTTTTCCTACATTACCTCATTTAAACTTCACACCCCTAAAAGATACGTGCTATGACTATTTCCACTTAGCAGATAGGAAACTGAAGCAAAAGATGTGACAAGGTCGCATTGCACAAGGTCATGCATTTAGTAAGTGGCAGGGCCATGATTCAACAGAGGCTGGCTGAAACTACAGTCTGTATTATGCTAAACTCCCCTCACCTCCTAAATATGCAAAATAGCGATGTTACTCATCATCAAATAAGACATTGAAAAGAAAAACAAATCATTTTTCCATCTAAACCTAAGACAGTGGTGCACATATGCACCATGTGTTCATGTGTTATTTGTATTAATTAAATATAAACTCCTCAATCAAGACTTTAAGTCCCTTCCTAATTTTCCTCTTCCCCTTGTTTATAGAAACGTCTTTCTGCCTTCCTTCATCAGTACTTTTGATCATGTTATTCTTCTTTGCTAATCACAAGCTCCTTTTCCTCCCTCACGACCCCATCATTTTCCCCATGTATACATCCATCTTCCTCTTTTAAACCCATCTATAGTGAACTGGAGATGAAATAACATCCTTCTCCCTTTGAATATGAGAATAAGATTTTATGACATTTCTTATACTCTGCCTTATAATGTACAATATCTTCCTACTATTGACAAGGCAGGGAGTATATCTTACTCATTTTACAATCTACCAAAACACCTAGCAAGGTTTAGTCATTCATTCATTTACTCACTCGTAATATTTTTTGTTGGCCATTCAGTGTCTAATATCGTAAGGAATGAATAAATCAGACAAGATTCCTCAAGGATTTCAGAGGAATCAGATGAATAGGATTCTGAAGGATGAGTATGAGGTCACCAGGGAGAGCAATGAGATGGACATTCTGAGTTTAGGCAAAGTAAACAGCTTGAATAACATGTACAGAAGCATGATAATTCATGAAGGTGTTTTGAGACTTTAATGAGTCTGGTATGTCTGGATCAGTGATTTATAATCAAGAATGCTCATTAGATTCATCTTGAAAATTTTTTCAAAAAATGTGTGTCCAGGCTTCCCCACAGAAATACTCATTTAGTAGGTATATCAATCAGGTCCCAGCAGAAATTGGTTGGAAAAATTAAGCTACATAATTTAAAGAGAAATTAATACAGATACTCTTTTCTTCAGTATGGGAAAATTTAAACTGACAGAGAAGGAACAATGCATATCTCAGGGCTAGCAACAAAAGGGAAAGAGCATCCTAAAGGGGAAATTGGGAAGGTGTTACCAGAAGCCAGAGGCGATTGCATTATGAAGGGGCTGCCTAATAGGAGGTGTGCCTTCTGCAGAATATCTCAAGATGAGAGCCTGAGGAATAATTACCCAATCTCACTCTCCTCCTGATCTTTCCCAGGGCCATTCATTGGGAAAACCCAACCAGAAGCTAGAGGAAGGTGGTTGTTGCAGCTTCCTTGGGCACACAACAGGATGGAGAAGGGATGACAATGGATCCTGATGGGCAAAAGGAAGATTTCCAGACAGGTATGGAAAGGAGCCTAGGCAAATGTGTTTTGAAATAGCTCCCAGGTGATTGTCCTCTTCAGTGGTTCCATGGCCAATTGACTCTGTCATCCATTTATTCATTCATTCTGGAAATGTTATTTGAGTGCCTACTATTTGTAGCACCCAATGCTTGTTGCTGGGGAAATGGTTGAATAACAGATAAAATTCCTGCTTTTAATTATTTCATAATTCCGTGGTGCTAGAGCCATTGGCATTGCCTAGGTGTGTTCCCATCATTCTACCTGAGTAGCTGATTTTTGCTTCTAGGCTGCCACAACACACAGCTGCCCTCAAGCCTCCAGGCCACACTCTTCCATATTGGTCACTGTCACCAGTTACTCTATTACTACCTGTTGTTATGCTCTTCTAGAAGTCTCATAACAAAACTACCTGGAACCCAAGTTGTTAAATATCTTTTAACTTTCTAATGTAGATTTCCTTCCCCTAATGGCACATCCTTGTCATGAGATTGGCATGATAATTTGGGCTTCAAGTAATAGCCCTAACACTGTACCTAAAACTATGTCTGAACCCCATGGCGGAATCTATCTATCCATGCCAATCTTTCTTCCTCAGGTTGAATTTTCTCATGGTCCTCATATATACTTTTTCAATTCCCTGGAGAGAATCCAAATGTTAATCAAAGAGAGATGGGGCATCTATTTGTTTTTTGTGTTTTTTTAAAATATATTTTTAATTTATTTTTAAAAGATACTTAGATTACATAAAATATTACATAAAAAATATAAGCGATTCCTATATGCCCCACTCCCCACACCTCCCACTTTTCCCCACATTAACAACTTCTTTCATTAGTGTGGTACATTCATTGTAATTGATGAACATATTTTGGAGCATTGCCAGAAAGCATAGATTATAATTTACATTGTAGTTTACACTCTCTCCCACTCAATTCTGTAGGTTATGGGAAGATATATAATGGCCTGTATCTGTCATTACAATATCATTCAGGTCAATTTCAAATCCTGAAAATGCCCCCATATTACACCTCTTTTTCCCTCTTCCCGACTTCAGCACCTCCAGTTGGTCACTGTCTCCACATCAATGATATACTTTTTTCCATTGCTAGAATCACAAGAAGTCTATATTCTAATAGTAGAGTAACAGTAAGTCTACTCTAGTCCATATTTTATTCCCCAGTCTTGAGGATTCTGGGATGATGATGCCCATTCCACCTCTAATTGAGAGGGGGCTTCGATCCCATATGGCTGATGGATGGGACTCTCTTGCTTGCAGTTGTAGACTCTCTTGGCTCCTTGGTGTGGTGGTTGTCCATCCTCACCTCCTTGTTAGTTGTCCTGGATGAGTCCAATGAACTGGAGAGTACGTGTTGCAACTCCACTGAGACTCAGGGCCCAGCTGGCACATGAACAGCCCAGAGATTCAAGTCTCTTGGATGTACACCCACCAACTCCAACACCTACTATAGGTTCAAGTAAAAGGGACAGAAGAGTCATATGTAGAGAAATCACATCTGAGTCCAGCTCTGTCATACTTGGGAGCACAAACTCCTAAGTAGGGCCCACTGGCAAGGCACCAAACTCTGGGGCTATCTGTGGGGCATCTATTTGATACAAATAAATGCATCAAAGAAGGTGGGGAAAATCCACCCAAATCTTACCTGGGTTCATCTGGTCCACCATGCTACCACCATACTCAATAGTTTGGATTTTATCCTATAGAGAGTGAGGAGCCATAAGTTAGTTGGAAAGAGATTTCTCAGAGAAATTTGCAAGCATTCATGTTCAACCTTTTTGCAAATGAATTTTCAGGAAAATGTTGACACTGAATTTAGTGTGACAAAAAATAGAGATCAACAGCCTCAACTTGCTAATCACACTTTTTTTCCCATGAGAAATTTAAAAAATCACCAATTTGGGGGATGATTAGGGGCCTTTGGACTTGTCAAGGGGAAGTTGTCCAAGGGAATCCCAGGTTTAATGTTCAAGTTATCAAAGCAACCAGGCTGTCTGGTTCCCTTCTAGGAAAGGCTAAACTAGCATAGAGACTCAGGTGTCCATTGGGTTAATGGAATGTTTACCTAGACCTGGAAGCTGATAAGATATAAGAGTCAGGTGAGACTGAGAGTTGGGAGGAAATCCTTGAAATAAGCATTATCAAGTGGTAGCTTTGAGAAGCAAGCATGAAACTGAAACAATAGGAAGAACAATGGCCCGTTAAAATGATGAAGTCTTTTGAGTATTGTGAGATTATTGTGCTTCAAGTTTATTTGTTTGGGTTTTTTTTTTTTTTTTTTTTTTGAGTACAACCTACCAAAGCTTGTTATTTCATGCCATTGGATGGGCCTTAGATTTGAGCCTAGTATGGAAATTCTAAGGCCTCAGTATGGCATATTCTCCCAATTGTGAACATACAAAGTGCTCCTAATCTTAAAATGCACATATTCCTCTTGTATATTTGAGATCCACACCTTATTATCCACATATCTTTAAAAAATTTTAAGTCAGCATATCTTTCTATGTATGTCTGTATTTTAGGCTTCCTCGGGAGCTATATATAGTTTACTGACGATTGCAGTTAGGAATGTAATAAATGGACTGTGATTGAAGATGAGCACAGTGCCCCAAAATGATCCAAAAGCCTATACTTTGGAAGTTCCTAAATGCTGAAGACCCAGAGTAATGTAGGTTTTCTCAGTCTAAATCAACTCATCTGAATCTGGTCTGTCCTGGATGTCTCCATAGTGCCACAATCAGTACTTTATTCCATTAGTTTATCAACCATCAGACTGGTTTAAAAGATTTGGGAGTCTCTGTAGTATTTGTAGATAAAATTCAGATAAGCATTTTACGATCCTCAGATTTTTGGAGACCTTTTATTTCTCTCAATAACATTGCTCTAACATCAGGGTCTAAACTCATTAGTTTTTATCTTTTTCAACTTGGTAATTTTCAGAGCCCATTAACTAAGCCTATGAGATTAGACTGTATTTTTTAAAAATATGATAACAAGGAAATAAATCAAGTTTCTCTTGTTCTCCTGAAAAGGCAACAAGCACCGTTTCCAAAGAATTTAATCAGTTAATATCACATGCCTTTTGGTTGAAACCAGAAGGTAAATGAAAAATAATTGATCATCATTTTTTATTTTGCAAGGACTATAAACTTTTCACAGACTGTTATTTATCGGCACTTTCATTAACAATATTCTGTAATTCAAATTTTATCAAACAAGTTAAACAAAGGTAAAAGAAAATGTAAAAACTGAGGTTTCATTAACTTAAAACCAAGCATAAAATTGCTCCTAAGTTCTCTTTTCTTTTCTTTCTTTATCTTTTTTTCCCTTTTTTAAAAATTTCATTTTCTTCCTCACCAATGGTTCATAATAACAGCTTTGTCTGGCCTCTGAATTCTTCCTTGTCATTTAATGCCAGCTGGAGTCTTGAGGAGCTCTGGCTTCACTTCTAGCTTTTAACTTCTCCAGACTGTAGGTCATTAATTGTTCCCTAAAAGAGCTGAAGATCAGATAAAGTTGCTTAACCCCTCCCAGGCCAATGGCCCCTGTAGCCTGCGATCTCTCCTTTGCAAGTCATTCGCTTCCCTCAGAGCTATTATATGATCAGCTCTGGAGGGTTTCAGACAGTATCCTTTTGTTGAACTCAGCTCTTCCTTCTCTAGGGCACTAAAAGGGTTAAGTAACATTAAAATCAAAATTTATTTGCACTTTACCCTTTCCATCATTTGTACTCTGCTCGGATGTATATGGCCCTTCTCTTTTCTTGCTTTCCTTCCCATTGCTTTACATTTATGACTAATAGATCCATTAAAGAGGAGTATGTTACATTCTTAGGCTGTGTTTTAATATATCTCATTTGTTTACTTAACTAACTTATTAACTGCCTGTTTGCCCCAAACTGTTCATGCCATATAAGTGCATATTCTACAGAAAATGGGGAGGGAGAAGTATATACATACATATACACGTACACAAACACGTACATATACACAGCCATATACAGGTGTTTTTATGTGTGTATATATATATTGCACTATAGAAAAAAATACACAATGCCTCCATGCACACTACAGAAAGTAGGGGGAAGAAAAAAATATATGTATATCTCATCAGGGTCATATTAAACAGAAATAGAGTAAAATAAAGCATAATAAAAACCACAGAGGAAAAAAATGTGCAAACCAGTTCCCATATAAGAAATTGAAAATGAATGTACTTGTTTATCTAACGTGGATTTGACTCTTGCATTAGAGTTATCTAGGCACTTTTTAAACAAAATACTTAAGAAAACCCATACAAGGTAATGCCAAATGGTAGACACAGAAAGTTGTCAGAGCCTTCACTCAAGCCCCGCCTCACCTACTCATGTTTAATTTCCTTAATGGTTCTACTTTTTAAAAGGGGGCAAGTACTTTATAAAGATAAGGGTACATTAGAGGCCATTAACACTACTAGGGCAAGTGACTTAAAGAAATTCTGTTGAATTTAACGAAAATGCTGAAGTTCTACTCTCTCAGGCATTTTTTTTTCCTGTAGCTCCTACGACTATAGCCAGGTGGGGTACATTTTAGAGCACCTTAATACCATTTGTATTTTACTTGTAGGGTATCATGATCACAGATAAAACTTGGGAAGGACAGAACCATTTAGTAAAATCTTGCATTGGGCCACGTGACATAAAGTGCACACAGACAGTTTCCAGCTGGGAAAACACTTAAATTCCATCTACAGCCCTAAACTGTGATCCTGTCTTTGAAAGGCCTCCCTAGACCTCCCACCCTCCATCCCACCCCCACTCCAGGGCTTTTTGTGGGTTACCTATATGATAAATAGAGGAGACAGCACTTTTACTTTACTTTCCAAAAATATTGCTTGGAATAACAAGTTTGTCGTAGGGCCACAGTACTATTGGAACAGTTTTACCTTTAAAACAATTAGAGAAGGAAAGCCCAGTTACATCGAGGCCATTACAGAGGTTAAAATCTTACTTTCGCTAACTGCCATATCCCTAGGTGTTAAAACCCGCAGGCAGAAAAGTTTTCTTTTGCCCTCTAAGGAGAGATCTATAAAAATGACTATATCGTGTACTGATGCTCAAGAGTAAGAAAGGAAATTTTAAGAAAGTGAAAGGAGAATTTCAGTCCCCACTGCCAGAGAAGAATTAGATTATATGAGTTTGTACCTCTTTGAACAAATCACTGTTTGTCTAGACTTATTTTATCCCCCACACCTAGCATGGTACCTTTTGTTGTTTGATTAGGTCACTTGTATTCTCATCGATTTCTCTGTCATTCTTCAAGCTATAAAACTCTTATTCATTGTTCACAATTCTTAACAGTTTAGGATCGTTGTTCCCAGCTATCCCGAGGCTGCTTGTGAAAGATAAGGTTCATGTACAGGGAACATTTCCATGTAACCCTCATTGACTCCTGCATATAACATCACTCCTTTTGTGCCCCGCAAGACAACACACCCTAATGCAAATTAATGAAAGGAAGCAAAAGATAGCCTTGAATGCAGTCTTTACTTCAAGTATTTGCAGACTTCATTGCTTTCACTAGTAATACATGCCCAAGGAGTAAGGCAAAGCCAGTGTATATGACGATAGTGAATAAGAGGATAAACTAGTGGCCCGGCTAGATAGCTCAGTGGATAAGAGCGCGCTGGGGTACCACATGGGAGGCCCCGGGTTCGGTTCCCTGGGACCTCTCCTAGCGAGCAGACCGCCTTGAGAAAGGCAAGCCGCCGTGGGCAGGGCAGAGCCACCGTGGGCAGGGCAAAAAGCCACCACGGGCAGGGTGGAGCCCCCACGGGCATGGCAAAGTCACCCGTGAAAAGCGGAGCTGTCGCCTGCAAACCGCGGAAGCCAGGCAGCCTGCAAACACATGGAGGACTGCTGCCCGCAAAACATGGAGCGGAGCCGCCCGTGAAAACGGAATGGAGCCCCCC
>PVKH010029620.1:0-12629 GCA_004027955.1 Chaetophractus vellerosus | reverse complement strand
TTATATGAGGTAGTTGCGTAGGATTGAGAAAAGAAAAACAGGATAGTGTTCAGAAAATGCCTGTGAGTGATTGTTGAATAATTGAATAAATTTTTGTACAGATAAGGTAGTCAAGATGGATTGGCTGAGCTACCACCTTTATTTGTCAAAAATAGACATAATTTTAGACCAAATGTGGTATAGTTTTATTTTATGCCTAGAATTGCTCAAATTTTCCTCTGATGAATTGGCATTCATCCCTGAGACATAAACTAAAGGACAACCCTGTTGCGAGCACTTGTCCTTCAAAGGTTTTGTTTGTATGTTTGTTTTTAGGAGGTACGGGGGATTGAACCTGGGACCTCATACATGGGAAGCAGGCGCTCAATCACTTGAGCTACATCCACTCCCCCTTTCAAAAGTTTTTGTTTTTGTTTTTTATTTTTGGATGGGTGCTTTTGGCATAATGACAAAAGTATCTTCACATCTTTATCCTTAAAAACATAGAGATAGGGGCCGGCTCGATAGCCCAGTGGATAGGGCGTTGGCATACCACATGGGAGGCCCTGGGTTTGATTCCCGGGGACCTCTCCTAGCGGGCAGACCGCCTTGAGAATGGCAAGCTGCCATGGGCGGGCCGGAGCCGCCGTGGGCAGGGCAAGAAGCTGCCACGGACATGGCAAGAGCCGCCACGGGCAGGGCAGGTCGCCCGCGGATGGAGCGCAGCCAGCCACCCGCGAACTGAAAGCTGGCCGTGAACAGACGCAGAGACCACCCACAAGCGGGGAAAGCCACGCCTGCGCAGTGTCCACTCTCGGTGCGTCGCCGCAGCGGGGGGAAGGGGAAATATGTAATAAAATAAATAAATCTTTAAAAAAAAAAAAAACAACAACATAGAGATAAATTACAATAGGAGATTGAAGTGATGACTGCACAACTATATGATTATACCAAATACCATTGATTATACACTTTGGATGGATTTATGCTTTATTAATATGTATCAATAAAATTGATCTGTTAAAAAATTACAATAGGATATATTTAATAGAAGGTTCTAAATCCTTAAAATGTTTTTAAATGCTAAAATAGATTAAATTTTTGAGGCATTTGGTAGATTATCATACTTGTCCTTAGTTAGACTCAGTGGTTTTTGCCTTTTTCCTACCATCAGTAGTCGGGCATGTGTCCCTATTTTCAGAGGCATTTAGGGTAATTTCTGCGGTTCTAAATTTGAAGGTATGCAAGGGTGTCTCCTCCCTTGAGTCTTTCTGCTATTTCTTTTCTCTCCCACAGACCTCTTAGTCCTTTTGTGCCATGTTTATGATTGTCCAAAGCCTTTCTCTATGATATTTTACCTACATCTGTGCTCCTCAAAATGTTCTTTGCTCAATGGAGAAAAATAGTATGTGAACAATGACACTCTTTGTAAGAAAGGCCAGAGTCGAGAGTATATAAAAACTCCAACTAACAAGTAGAACCAATGTTACAGAAGATGAATTTGCCAAATAGAAGACAGACTTTGAGAAATATATCCAGAAAGCAAAAGGAATGATTAGAGGTGAATATAAAGGAAGAGATGGTAGTTTATTTTTTTTTATTTTTATTTTTTAAAGATTTACTTATTTTATTACATATCTCCCCTTCCCCCCGCTGCGGTGACGTGCCGAGACTGGTCACTGCGCAGGTGCGGCTTTCCCCGCTTGTGGGCGGCTTCTGCTTCCGTTCACGGCCGGCTTTCAGTTCGCGGGTGGCTGGCTGTGCTCCATTCGCGGGCGACCTGCCCTGCCCGTGGCGGCTTTTGCCCTGTCCGTGGCAGCTTTTTGCCCTGCCCACGGCGGCTCCGGCCCGCCCATGGCGGCTTGCCATTCTCAAGGCGGTCTGCCCGCTAGGAGAGGTCCCCAGGAACCGAACCCGGGGCCTCCCATGTGGTATGCTGGCGCCCTATCCACTGGGCTATCGAGCCAGCCCCAAAAGAGAGATGGTAGTTTAGACATCAAATATATTTCAAACACAGCCTGCTTGCTAATAACATGAATACCAGAAGATAGGACAGATAATTCAGAATTGATTATCAGAAGTATAATAGAAGAGAACTTTCTAAACCTGAATTTTAAAAGACCCAAGTTTGGAAATAGATAAAGCTTATCACATTCTGGATGCCAGGACATATTTTGGTTAAAGTCTTATATATTAAACTTATAATTCTGTATTTTTCCAAACAAAAAGCAGGGACAAACAGTATTAGTTTGTCAAAATTCCCAATTAACTATGTTGGGACTTTGGAATTAGATTATATCTACAGATTAGTCTGGAAAGAATTGACATTTGATAATACTGAGGCTTCCAACCAGTGAATCAGAGTATTTCTCCGTTTATTTAGGCATTCTTAAATGTTTCAAATAGTTTATAAGTTTTTATATCTAATTTTATATGTATTCTTAGGTTTCTTTATGTCCCTGGAACAGGGAATAATTTCCTGTCAAGACACAGAAAGGACTATCCATAAAAGCATAGATTGATCAATTTGACTACATTAAAATCAAGGACTTCTGTTCAATAAAAATATCTCATAATGAGATTGAAAAGAAAAGCCACAAATTGGGAGGAGATATTTGTCACACACAGAACCAACAAAATGTTGGTATATAGAGTGAATCAGTTAGAGAAACATCCCAGTAAGAAAATGCGCAAAAGACATGAACAGCCACTGCACTGAAGAGATATTTAAGGCCAGTAAATATATGAAAAGGTTCTCAACCTTATTAGTAATCAGAGAAATGCAAATTAAGACCACAAGAAATCACCAAAAACTAAGAGGTTTGCCATCATCATATGGCAGAGGATGCAGATCAACAGGGACTCTTAGATACCACTGGAGGAGTATAAATTGGTCCAGTCATTTTGGAAACAATTTCACTTTATGTTGTGGATTGAACTTTGCATACTTTCTAACTCAGCATCTTTAGTCCTAGTTGTACACCCTAGAGAAACTTATACATGTGCACCAAAAGTTGTATACAAGGATGTTCACACTAATGCGATTCATAATGGCAAAGAAATAAAAATAAAAATGGAATAACCCAAATGTCCTTTGACCAGAGAATGGAAAATTAAAATCTGGTATATTGGCATAACAGAATATTATACAGCATTAAAAATGAATTTACTACAGCTATACATTTGTTGCTTTCATTGTAATTAGGCCAACTTTACAATGATCAGTGTCAAAAACAAAGCAACATTTACTCACTTATTAAAAAAACAACCATATACAGAGTTCCTACCATATGCCAGGTACTATTTTGAATGTGAGGGATTTAGCAATGAACAAGATAGACAAGGGTTTCTGTCCTCATGAAGCTTACATTGTAGTTTAGATCAGGACAGATTAACAAATAAGCAAGCAAAAATAATATGTAATTTCATGTAGTCTTAAGAGCTGTGGAAATAGATGAAGCAGGCTAAGAGGGTAGTATGTGATGTGATATAAAGTTTGTGTGCATGTATGTTTTTGTACTTTCAAGGAAGGTCTTTTTGAGTATGTGACATCTGAGCAGAGTTGAATGTTGTATGGGAGTGAGTTGTACAGCTGTCCCGGGGAAATGTGGGGATGAGCATGGCATATTCAAGAAAGAACAAGAAGGAGAATAAGGCTAATACAGAATGAGCTAGGACTAAGGAGAGAGGAGCAAGAGGTGAGTTTGAGGAGATAGACAAGGCCATATCACATAGGGCTTATAGTTTTAATTTAAAAAAAGAAAATGAAGCAAAGTTATTGGAGGATATTGAGCAGGGGAATGACATGATCTGATTTATGTTTACGATTGTTGGGAGGGAGGGAAGCAAAGGTGGATGCCCAGTTAGGAGAGTTTTACAGAAATTTAGGCAATAGATGATGGTGGAGTAGCCCAGGGAAGGTAGCAGTAGATGTAGAAATAAGTGGTTAGTTTGGTAATATATTTTGGGAGATAATTGAAAGTACTTAGTGATGGATGACATATGTCTGTTGACAGAGAGGAATAAATCAATAATGCCATCCAGGTTTCCAGTCAGAGTAATTGGGTAGATGCCGATGCCATTTACTCTAATAAGGAATCCTGAAGGATAAGCAGGTTGAGCCACAAGAATAAGAATTTGTTTTTAGAACTCTGAAATTTGAAATGCATATGAGACTTTTGTGAATCTAAAGCTCAGATGATAGGTTTGGAGTTTGGGGGTAGAAATATGGGAGTCATCAACATATGTCTGGCATTCAAAACCATGAAATTGGATGAAATCACCAAAGTGTAGATAGAAAAGAGAACTATGAAAGGAGACTACTGAGAAGTGGATGGTGAGACAGGAAGGAAAATATCAGAGTGTTGTATCCTGGAGGTCAAGAGGAAAATGTTTCAACGGCCAGACGATATAATGGAGAAATATATTTGTAATGGAAATGATAGATATCAGGTTAATATATTCCAAGTGAGTGCCAAAAAGAGAACCCTTTAGAGAAATGCAAAAAATGATATGAACAGGCAGTTCACTGAAGGGCAAATACTAATAGCCAATAAGCCTATGAAAAGATGCTTAACCTCACCATACATCAGGGAAATGCAAATTTAAAAGAGCAGTAACACCTAATGCTGTCAAAGATTGGAAGGGAGGCCATTTTCATACCTTGGTGGAAATGTGAATTATTACAGCCTTTTTTTAAAACAGTCTGGCAATACCTATTAAAATGAAAAATACCTCTAATCTATGATCCAACAATCTCACTCCTAGAAATCTACCTCCTGGAAATAGAAGCACCAGTGCATAAAAATATAAATATGTTTACTGCAGCCTTTTTATGAGGGCATAAGCAATGAAAACAAGGTAAATGCCCATTCCTCAGGGAAAGGTTGAATAAATTATAGTTTATCCAATCCCTAGATTATTATGCAGCCATTAAAAAAGAATGAGTTAGATCTACGCCAGCTGACTTTAAGGGTTTTCATGATCTATTATTAAATGAGAAAAACAAGATGCAGAGAATTGTATATTATATGATCCCATTAAAAAAACACCTTTGTGTATAAAACATTTGTATATGATCATATGAACATGGGAAAAATCATACTTTGTTATAAATAGTGTTAATTGGGGATGTGTAATTCTGAAGGAGGATGGCAAGATAAGCCTCCACTCATATAAAATAAATACATATATAACCTATATACCTGTATACATACATACCTCTTTTTAAAAAGAAAAAGGATTTCCATGATAAAACAGCTTCTGTGACATACCCCATTTATGTAAAATATATTTATGTGTATATGTAAAAGTCATGAAAAGTTGGTCACCATAATGATAATCTCAAAGTATAATTAATTTTTTAAAATAAAATGCTAAATTGGATGTAATTGCCATGATTTTTATTTCTCTTTTCAATTCTGATTCAAGGTGGAGATTCTTGATATTGATCAGATAAATTCACTTAACAGATAGAATAAAGATAATACTTAAATAAGTTTATAGGATTATTATTATTTTATGCTCTCCAATTACCTTTTTTTTTTTTTTTTTTTTTTTTAGTTAGGCCAGTAAAAAGAATTTATTGGGAAATGGGGGAAAGAGCAGAGCTTGCTGAGAAATGGGAGAGAGAGATGGAAATACACACCAAGATTTGGTGCGGGCTCCTCTAGGCAGAGACCTCCATTAACGTCTATTTCAACACCTGTGTGCCTTTTGCAGTCTTAGCTTTCAGTCTTAACCAAAGGTTTGTTTGGGGTATAAATTAAATAATATGAAACTAAGAATGAAAAATAGGTTAATGGTTAAATCCATAAGGAGCTAGCAGTGTTCAGAGGAGTGATGAGCCTACTGAATATTTGGATCATGAACACATTTATCTGATATCTACATTGCTACACATACTTGTTCAGTAGGCACTAAGAAGCTCTCAAACTGTTCAATTTTAAAGAAAAATATTTAAATTGTTGTATTTATTGATTTTTACACTGAAATTGAAACAGACATCATGACTTTATTAATAATGCAAACTTCTTAGAATGGATTGGGCACCTCTAGGTTTGGGAACTACCGTTTCCAAAATTTTGAATCTAATAAAACTGATTTACTTTTTTAAAAAATTGATTTAAGTCTTGCCTGTATATGATACTTGTTGCTCATCTTGATCTGTACCCCAATTTTGTTCTTTCTCTCTATGATTTAGCTGCTGTGACTTATTTCTTTCCTCATTTTACTACTTGGAAACTATTTTGCCACTACTCTCTGTTCAAACCTATTCTGTGATGCTAACTTTGCTCCTTTCCCCTAGGATGACGTCCTATAACTATTCTGGTTACTCTCTGCTAATGAAGAATCCTCCAGTCAATTGTAGCCAAGTAATTTCAGTAATTAGTACAGTCGGTTTTCTGTGTAATAATTAAAAACTTAAAACTTTATTTAAAGCCAAAATTTCTCCCCTCCAAAGGAGCTTGTACCTCTAAAGGATGGCCTACTACAGTAGGAAAGAGAGATCAACTAATTTTTCTATTCTTACTTAACTCAGTGACACTCCCACCCCTACCACCACTACTACCTCTGCTTGCTAACTACAGTCTCTGAGCCCTCTAGGGTGAAGTTGGGTAGAAAGTCCCAGGAAAGTTCTTACTGGACCAATATTGTTGTGAGCTTGTGTTTGTGCTCTCTAGACTGGGCAACTGTTTAGAACTGATTGTTTTGCTCATGATTTTTATAGTTTCTTCAGAGACAGCTGTATTAATTATCTGTTGCTGCATAGCAAATTACCCCAAAACTTAGTGGCTTAGAATAACACACATTTATTATCTCCCAGTTTCTATGGGTCAGGAATACAGGCATAGTTTATTTTTGTCCTCTGGCTCTAAATCTCTTACAAGGCTACCGTTTCTTAAGGTTTGACTGGGGATGGAGCTGCTTCCAAGCTCATACCAGTAGTTTTTGGCAGGATTTGGTTCCTCATCTGTTGTTCGTCTGATGGCCTCATTTCCTTATGATCTGTTGGCTAGAGGTTTCCCTCTGTTTCTTACCGTGTGGATTTTTAGCAAGCTAGAGGGCAGGAGACAACATCATCAAGATGGATGTACAGTCTTTAATAATCTAATCTCAGGAGAGACATCCCATCACATTTGCCCTGTTCTCTTCATTAGAAGTAAATCATTAGATCCAGCCTACACTCAAGGATACGGGATTACACAAGGTGGGAATGCCAAGGGTATTGTTGGGAACCGTTTTAGAAGCAGCCTACTACTCCCCACCCCCGTAATCCTGGGATTATCTCATCTTCACATTTCTTGATACAGATACAGGCAATTGCATTCCTCTTCTGAGTGGTCACTTAGAATTCCTCCCGAGACATTGCATGGAACATTTCTAGCTTCTTTTTGCTGAGTTCTCCCTCTTGGACAAGATTAAAGTCAACCCCATACTAATCCCATATGTAATCTCTAGCTGGGGTTGCAAGCCAGTGTGCAGCAGCCTCAAAAATTCTGGGAGTGCAGCAGCCACTTAGTTACTCTGCCATCAGAGCAACTTACCATCCAGTCCTGTATCCTTTAGATTTCTCAGGCTTGCAACAGACACCATTCTCCTGTAACTCCCAAGCTCTAAAAGACATATCATCAGCTGTCAAGGTAGACTTGTTGAAGCTTCTTTTTTCTTTTCTTTTTTTATTATATATCCCCCCTTTCTGCTTGTTCTTGCTGTGTTCATCTTTGCGTTCCTCTGTGTCTGCTTGCCTCCCCCCGCTGTGGCGACCCGCCAAGTCAGCTCGCCACGCGGTGGCCTGCCTGCTCATGGCGGCTTGCCCTGCCCATGGCGACTTGCCTCCTCAAGGCGGACTGTCTGCTCGAGGAGGCCCTGGGAACCGAACCCAGGGCCTCCCATGTGGCAAACCGGCACCCTACCAATTGGGCTACAGCCAGCCTCATGAAGCTTCTTTCTCTAGGTGGAGGTCCTTGGGGAGAGAGGGACTGAGACCCGTATCTTTTTCCAAAAATCCTCTCCTAATCACTAATTCTTCTCTTGCCCTCTCTATCCTTTTTTGTTAGGCTAGAGCTAAAGGTTACTAGGGATTTTGACCATCTTCCTTGCAAGTCTGGCATGGTGGCAACCCCCCTCGCTTTGGAATGTAGTATCTGTTGTCTTGGATCTTCAGCTGAAATTGAGACTCAGGTAGTTCCAAATTTTAGCATCCTGTTTCATCTACTATTTGGTTTCTTCCTACCCCATCAACGAAGGCATAAGTCCTTCATAGTTGCTTGCAGTCACTGTGGCAAGAACAGTGATTATTAGCTAATTTGTTAAACCAAACAGTATAAAACAGATAAAAAATGGTAAATTAATAAAGAATGGAAAAGCGAAGGGAAAAAGAGAGGGTGAAGCACAAGTTCCTTATCTTGTTTCAGATTAGAATAAGCATATAAATATATTAATATTATCGTGTAAATATTATCTTAATAATGTGTTTTTGAAGTAGCTTAAATGCTTGTAGAATTAAAAATGAGATAGTTGTTATAACTCATAGAAATAAAGGTAAACATGAGAGAGAGAAAACAGACATAAAAAGCATAAAATAAGATGACAAAAACCATACATTATATAACAGGTATAAAAGATATCCATTTGGATCAATTAGATCCCACAATAAATACTTATATGAGTACTACCTAACACAAAATAGTAAAAGGCAAAATCACCTCCAAATTGGAAAGATCTGTTTATCAGACTTGATTAAAATAAGAGATGGCGGCATTTATATCAGACAAAATAGAATTTAAGGGAAAAAGCAGATATTGCATATCATTGTATGTTGACAAAGCTCAATGAATTGACACAAAAATAAAAGATGTGACCAAATTGATACAAGTCTTGTAAACCAGATTCACCGGTATCTGAATTTAGCTGTACATGTGTATCTTAAAAAAAAAAAAAAAAAATGGGGGTGTGAAAGGTAGGACTTGAAAGATCAGATTAAAGCATGAAATCTCTTCCCATTAAGATATACTATATAAAATTTTGCATACAATTAGAGAAATTTCTCTAAGGAGAAGAATCCCTGGGATATGGAAATGGGAAGGCTAAAATTCTGCTAATAGAGGTTCCTAGAAGCTCAAGCCAGATTTACAACTGTAGACTCATTCCAAACTCTTATTGCTGTGGGAAAAGGTATTTTTACTTATCAAATCAGACAAGGTTCTCATTGGTTCAGGTCTTACAGGGGCTGGCTGTTTAAAGGAAAGCTGGGTCTGATAAATATAATTGTCCAGTTATTCTTTACCTAACAAGAATCTAATTCTGCAATTATTTTTTTGAATCAGACTTTCTGGGAAAAGGCCCAAGCATCTGTATTTTTACTGAATTACTTTAAAAAGTAATGTATGTTTTTGTTTGTTTCTAATTTCAGAAGAAAATGTAGTTTTGTAACACTGAAAGTAATACAGATGTATATACATATTAAAAAAATCAATAGTCTGCCTCTCTCTTATCATTCCTACTTCTCTGAGATAACCTGTGTTAACAGTTTGGTATGTGCCCTTCCTAAGGTTTTTCTGTGCTTATCAACATGCACACACACATTTTATGGAATTACTGTTTTTTTTATTCTGCAGCTTGCTCTTTTCACTTGTCCTTGGTATATTATTAGCTTTCCAAGTCAATACATATAGATCTTGGCTATGTGATATGCCATACATAAGTACGGCTGTGCCGTAATTTAGTTAATCATTCCCCTACTTAAGGCCCTTTAGTCATTTGATGTTTGGACAGGAGAGCTTCAGTGAATATCTTTGTACATTTATATTTATATTTATATTTATATTTATATACATACACATGCTTTTATATTTGTAGGATAGATTGATTTCTAGAAGTGGGATTGATAGGCCATGTGGTATGTATGTTTTTAATTTTATAATATATATAGTCATCAACTTCTTAAATGTTTGTAGCAATTTGCATTCTCATTAATCACTTATGTGGGTACCCATTTCTCTACATTCAGGCACATTTCTAACTTAAAACAATTCCTTAAAACCACAAAAGTAGTATTAAGGGGGAAATGGGAGAATTTTTTGGTATTCTTGTAAGAGAATAGGCTCTTTAAAGCAAGATACAAACCCATAAGCCACAAAGAAAAAGATTAATAGTTTTGCTATATAAAAATTAATTCCTACTGGCAGAAAAAAATATTATAAATGAATTAAAGACACATGATAAATTGGGAAAAAACATTTGCAACGTGTGATAGAAAAACAGCTATTCTACTTTTATGTATAATGAGCTTTTACAAAAGATCAATAAGACAACAACCCTACAGAAAAATGGGCATTAGGTATGAAAAGGCATTTTAAACTAGAAATCATAGTGCAAATGGCTTTTTAACATATGAAAAGATGTTTGACACAACCTATAATTAAGAAAGTGCATGCTAAAACACAATATCATTTTTCACATAGAAAATTTGGAAAAGATTAATTTAAAAAATAATACCCGGGGGGCCAGCTGTAGCCCAGTGGATAGGGCGCTGGTTCACTACATGGGAGGCCCTGGGTTCAGTTCCTGGGGGCCTCTCTGAGCGGGCAGACCGCCTTGAGAGGGCAAGCCGCCATGGGCGGGGCAGAGCTGCCGTGGGTAGGGCAAAAAGCCGCCGCAGGCAGGGCAAAGCTGCCACGGGCAGGGCAAGTCGCCCATGAATGGAGCAGAGCCGCCCACGAGCAGAGCAGAGCTGCCCGTGAGCGGGGCAAGCCACCTGCACAGTGAGCTGACTCGGAGCGTCACTGCAACGGGGGGAGACAAAGCAGATACAGAAGAACACAAAAATGAACACAGCAAGAACAAGCAGAAAGGGGGGAATATGTAACAAAAATAAATAAATAAATAAATAAATAATAATACCCATTATTAGTGATGGTACAGGAAGATCAGGATTCATGCTTTATTGGTGGGAGTGTAGATTGGTGAAATCTCTTAATTGACAATTTGTCAGGATTTTTAAATTTCTTTTTTGAATTTTTTTTAGTTATTGTATGCATAGTGGTTTTTAAAAAATCAACCAAGGCTTATAATAAAGAACAAGGGTCTCCTGTCTCATCTTAATTTATTGACTAGGCAATATCTGTGGACTTCCAGTCTTGAGAGATAAGAATATAACCAACTTTTACTACTTATGCTCATCTTTTCTTCCCTCTCCTATTTTTACCAACATTTTATGAAAATGTTCGCACATAAAGTTGAAATATACAGCAAACACCTTTACACCCATCATCTAGATTCTACAATTAACACCTTGCAGAATTTATCACATTTCTATGCATCTAACCATCTCTGTCCATCCATGAATCTTTCTTATTTTATGCATTTTGAAGTTGCAGGCATTAGTGTATTTTAACCCTAAATACTTCAGTATGCATATCATTACCCAGAATTTAATATATATTTACATTTTTAGGTAAAATTTACGTATAGTAAATGTACATATCTTAAGTTTTCCATCTGATAAGTTCTGACAAAGTTATACACCTTTGTAACCCAAACCCCTATCAAGATATGGAATGTTTCCATCACCCCAGAAAATACTCTCATGCCACTTCCCAATCAATCCCTACCCCCATGTTCCCCCACAGGTAATTACTGTTTAAATTTTTTTTTCCACTTTATTTTTTTAAAAGATACTTCGATTACATAAATGTTACTGTTCAAATTCTTTTCACCATAGATTAGCTTTTCCTTTTCTGGAACTTCATATAAATGGAATTTCAGCATAATGTTTGGAGATTCATCCATGTTATTGCACATATTAGTACTTCATTCTTTTGACTTACTGACTAGTATTCCCTTGTATAAATATACTACAGTTCGTTTACCCATTCTCATATTGATGGACATCTGGGCAGTTTCCAGATTTTGGCTATTACTAGAGTTGCTGTAAACATTCTTGTATAAGTCTTTGGGTGGACATATGATTTCATTTCTCTTGGGTAAATACTTAGAAGTGGAATTGCTGAATCACAGTAGAGATAAGTGTATTTACTTTTATAAGAAACTTCCAGAATTTTTTACAAAGCAATTGTACATTATACATTCCCACCAGTAGTGTTTGGGAGTCCTGGCTGTGCCACATCCTTACCAGCATTTGGGGTTAGCAGCTTTTGAAATCACAGTCCAGTTCTTTTAGCCCTAGCTGGGCTGTTTGCAGTCTGCCCTGCATTCATAGTTTAGGGTTCATCCAGAATTCATACACATGAAGAATTTAGGGCTCCCTCTTTGTAGCTTCCTCCTTTCTGAGATATCTTGCCTCACTTTCCAGCTTCTATGGTAGCTAAACTCTGTCAGCAATTTCTACTGAGTTGAAGCCTACTAGGGCTGCCCTCAGGCAAAAAGCCATGAAATACTTAGCAGCTCACCTAGTGCTATTCCCTTCTTCCTTGTGTTAACTCTGTTTCTGCCTGCTTCTGGTCACCTTCTGCCTTCAGATATTTGGTTTTTTTTTATATTTTGTCCGGGGCTTATAATTGTTATCTGTGGGAGGATTGGATTGGTCCTAAAGGAGCTATTCTGCTATTACTATTTTTACTCTTCTATTTATCTTATAATGTTGAAAAATATAGTTAAGCCTTTGTTTGAGTAATTGTCCTATTTAC
>PVKH010029619.1:0-12627 GCA_004027955.1 Chaetophractus vellerosus | reverse complement strand
ACAGTTCTATGAGGTCCCCCCCCCTCCCCGCCACCACTTGCTCTCTGTGTCCATTGGCTGGGTAATCATCTGTGTCTGTTTCTTGCCTTCTCTTTTCATTTTTCTCCTCCAAGTGTCACCGGTATTGGATCCTAGGGATCTCTGATGTGGGAGAGAAGCACCCTGTCACTTGTGCCACCTCAGGTCCTGGTTTCTATGGTCTTGCCTTGACTCTCCTCTGTGTCTCTCTTTTGTTGCATCATCATCTTGCTGCATGGCTCGCTGTGCAGGCCAGCTCGCCTGCTTGCCTTTTTTAAAAATTTTTTTATTTTACCAGGAGTTCCCGTGGATCGAACCCGGGTCCTTCCATATGGTAGATGGATGCCCAACCACTTGAGCCACATCTGCTTCCCTGCATTGTTATGTCCTACTGCCAGAATCACTTATCCCATGCAGTCACGACTTGACTCCTCTCCCACAGCATTTTGGGGGAGAGCTCTGTGAGCCGCCTTCTACCCACAGGGAAAGTTCTGGGACAAGGTGTCCCTGAGACTACCACCTGGCAGATTAGGCCAGACACACATGCTCCTAGTATGAGCACTAAGATTACTCTGTTCCTTCTGGAACTGACACCAGGGATCTGCACTGGGAATATGGGCCGGCTCCGTCCCAAGCTGGTGAGGGGTGTGAGAGGGGCCAGCCAAGGAATCAGGAGATCCTGCTGTTATTAAGTGACCTTTTTCTTGATTTTGGTGCTTGCCCTATTACTGCAATCCTTTAACTGGTTTTCTGGAGCTTTCAGAAAGATGCTTCTACTGGTTCTTGTTGGTTGTTCAAAGTTTCTGTGTGTGGAAGGCAGAGCCCAGAAGCTTCTCACTCTGTCATCTTGATTGGGGTGGGGCCTTCACAAGGGACTTTATTATTTTTTAAAGAGAATTCATCAGCCATTGATTATACGAAGCCATTTCGGTGATCTTTTCTTTCCATTTAAGAGATTGGAATACATCATGATGAGGATGATAATGCTGAAACAAGATTGTTGGCCCATCTTCGAGGGTAAAAATACACACTTAATTGTTTGACACTTTATTGAACACAAAGCAAGATGAAACATCTTTGCCTTCATTGTACACAACTGAAGCAGAAGCCCAGGGAGGGGAAAAACGGTACAGCATTCCTTGGTGGGGAAGATGTGAGCCACCTCTAGTCCTCCTGTCTTTCTGTGGGAAGATTAACCCATGTTCTGTTGGTTTCCATAACCCCTAGGATGGGTATCCTTCCAGTCATCCCACTCCTGAGCTCTGTGTAGTGTTTTCTCATCAGCATCTTCCTCCTTTTGCTCCTGATCTTCCTGTTGTTGAGCTCCTTTTTTGAACTCTGCTGGTGTTGTCTTGGCTATTCCCTGATCTGCTAATGCTCCATATTTCTGATGCTGATCATACCAGTCATTCACTGTCATGGTTGCCAGACATGGATAACCAGCTCCAAACACCTTGGCGTGGGCCATGTCCTGACTGAGAATGAAGGGCTTCATTGGAGGCCTCTCCTGACGAGATGAGTGATAAGTTGATGCCTCTTTTGAGAAGTCTTTTTCTTTCAGGATCTTCATTTCCTGATCAGTACTCTCAATCTCTTCCACACTGATACCAAACACCTCGAAGGTGAAGGAGATAATATTCACGAACATGCTCATCTTCTGCTTGTATCTCTCTATTTTAGCCTGTCTTTGGGATGCCATAGCAACAAGGCTAGGATAGGCCATGGAGGAGCTAGCAGTATTATTTTCAGTCGAGTTGTTCTTGGTTTTGGGCAGCTCAAATTCAGCTGCATGATAGTAATGACGCTGAGTTAAGTAGTTTAGAAAACGTCCTCGAGCCCGCTGCAAATGATCTAGCCGCTTGCTGGGGTTGACTTGTTTCATGGTGAGAGCTCCTTGAAATGCCAGTACCATCAGGTACTTCAGGTTGGTGGAAGCAATCTCTACCAAGTCTTCATTTAAGTTGAACAAGTCGAGCTGCGATATCATTTCGGCAGCCTTTTCAAAGAGGTCCAGTCCCTTAAACACCTTATCCTGGACTATCCGGGACCCGGATACACTTCGCCTAGAAGCTGTTTGCTGGTTTTGAACAGCTCGGGGAGCTATGGCAGCCGTAACTTGTCTTCTGCTGCTGCCATCTGTGGGGGCTTAAGTGATCTTTTCTGAGTTCTTTTGCATCACTTCTCATTTCCTTTTATGTTTAGATGTTTTCTTTGTGGTTACCATGGGGATTAAATTTAACATCATAAATCTATTATAGTTTGTTTGTATTTATATACAAGTTTACTTCAATAGCCTAAACACACACTGTTTCTGTCACCCTTTGTCCCTCCTCTGTCACAAATTATGTCTTTTTACTTGTGTGCCCTGTAACAAAGGATTGTGATTTTTAAAAAATTATTTTGAAGTTTAGGCCATATTGGTAGTTAAAGGTGGCAATATAAATGAAAAATATAATAGTACTGACATTTATATTTATCCATACAATTACCTATATCAGGGGTCTTATTTTCTTTGTACAGCTTTGTATTAGTCAGCCGAAGGGTTGCTGATGCAGATTACCAGAAATTGGTTAGTTTTCATAAAAGGTATTTATTTGGGGTAGAAGCTTACTGTTACCAGTCCATAAAGCACAAGTTACCTCCCTCACCAAAGTTTATTGCCATGTGTTGGAGCAAGATGGCTGCCAACAGCTGTAAGAGTTCAGGCTTCCTGGGTTTCTCTCTTCCCAGGGCTTGCCTCTCTCCAGGCCCAGCTGCTCTGTTATCTCCTCAAGGCAGCTGTAGACTATTAGGCAAATAGCTTGCTTCTCTTCCCAGAGCCTTCTCTCTTTCCTCACGACCAAGCTCCTATGTATGCTTACTTCCTGGGGCATCAAAACTCCAACATCAAAACTCCAACTCGGGAACCAGCTGTGGTTCAATTGGTTGGGCTCTGGTTTACCACATGGGAGGCCCCGGGTTCGGTTCCCGGGGTCTCCTGGCGAAGGCAAGCTGCCGCGCGGTGAGCTGACTCAGCGGGATGACGCAACAGGGGGAGACAAGCAGACACAGAAAAACACAAAGCAAATGAACACAGTGAGCACAAGCAGCAAGGAGGGGATATATAAATAAATAAAAATAAAACTTAAAAAAAAAAAAAACTCCAACCCTGTCCTTTGCCACATCTTTTGGTTGATTCCCCACCCACCAAGAGGCAGTGCTCAATACCCTACTCACATGGCCCAATCAAAGCCCTGATCATAACTTAATCATGCCCAGATGAACAGACCAGTTTACAAGTGTAATCCAATATCTATTTTTGGAATCCATAACTATATCAAACTGCTACAAGCTTCAAGTTACTCTCTGGCATCCTTTCTGTTAAACATGACAGACTCCCTTTAGCATGATTTGTAGAATGATCTCATGGTAATGAATTCCCTCATCATTTTTAGAATCCAGAAATGACTTAATTTCTCCCCCATTTTGAAGGCCATATTATTCTTGTATAATATATATTTTTTTCTTTCAGCATTTAATGTGCAATGCCACTTCCTTCTGGGCTCCATGGTTTTAAATGAGAAATCAGATGGTATTCTTATTAAGGACCCCTTGTATGTGATGTGTCACTTCTGTCAAGATTTTCTTCTTGTTTTTTGTATTTTGACAGGTTAACTATCATGTTTCTTGGTGTAGATCTCTAGGAGCTTGTCCTGCTTGGAGTTCATTGAACTAAGAGTTATATTCATATCTTTGATCAGATTTGGAAAGTTTTGGAACATTATTTTTTCTGCCCCATTCTCTCTTCTTCTCTCTTTGTTACCTGTGATGCATATATTGGCATATGCAAGGGTGTCCAATGGGTTCTTCAGGCTCTGTTCATTTTTTTTTTCATTCTTTTTTCTTTCTGCTCCTTAGACAGAATATTTCCCATTTTATCTTCAGTTTCTCTCATCCTTTCTTCTACTGCCTGCTCCAGTCTGCTGTTAAATGCAGCTTTTGAAATTTTCATTTCAGTTAATGTACTTTTTGCCTCTAGATTTTCTATTTGATTTATTTTTATAAATCTTTATTTTATTATTGGAATTTCATTTGTTCATAAATTGTGTTCCTGGTTACCTTTAGTTCTTTGCCCATTTTTTCCCATAGTTCGTTGTCCTATTTAAGAGAATTGATCTAAGATCTTTGATTAGTAATTCAAGTGACTGGGCTTCCTCCTGGATATTTTTTGTCATTCATTTTTCTTGTGATTGGACCAAACTTTGTAGTCTCCTTTGAATGTTTTGTAATTTTTTTTGGAAACTGAGCATTCTGAGTATTATGTTGTGATCATTCAGGAGGTCTACTTTTCCCACTTCTCCATCTGCCAGGCCAAGAAAAAGAAAAAGAAAAAAATATACTGGGGGTGGATGTGGCTCAAATGGTTGGGTGTCTGTCTCCCATATGGAGGGCCTGGGTTCGATCCTTGGGACCTCCCGGTAAAATAAAGAAAAATATAGAAGGTGCCTCAGCCAGGCCCTGTGTGTGGGCATGCCGTCTGGCCCTGCAAGCAGGTGAGCCCCCAGGCCCTGCATGTGGACACGCTGCCAGGCCCTGTGTGTGGGCATGCCAGGCCCCGCTGAGCCATACAGCGGGATGATGACATAGCAGGAATGACACAGGAGAGAGCCAGGATGAGATGTGCCGAAAAACCAGGAACTAAGGTGGCGCAGGTGGCAGAACGCCTCCCTCCCACATAGGAGAATCCCAGGATTGAATCTTGGTGAAGATAGGAGGAGAGGGATGAGAGGAATTGCCCAGCGAATGGACAAAAAAAACAGCAAAACAGCAAAAATGGGGGAGGGGGGGCGATTAAAAATGGATAAAAGTAAAAAAAAAAAAAGACAAAAGTAATTAAGTAAATAAATCTTTAAAACATATATATACTAATAAAACACACACACACACACACACATATAAAAGTGTATTGCCTCTAAAAGCCTTTCAGTAGATGCCAGTGAGAAATTGGAAGCTGCTGCTGTCAAGACTGGAACTGATGCCAATGTGTGCACTGTTTTCCTGGAGGTCTGCCAGACAAAAAAAACCCCACAAAACGTAGAAAGAAAAAAATAAATAAAAAGGTACATTTGCTCTCTACATCATGGTAGTTGCTCATTGGAAGCTGAAAGTTGCTGTTGCTGAGAGTTCTAAAACCAAAGCTAGCATCCATGCTGGTCCCTGAGGGACCCCCCAGACTGACCTCAATTTCTAACCCCAATTTTTGGAGGATTGGGTTCCCTCTGCCCATCCTGGCTCCAGCCATCTGCTCCCAGATTCCAGGCTGCATTTCTGCAGCTGCTGCTGTTTCCATATCCATGGTTGTGGTGCTAAGGAATGTGGGCTGACCATTGGTCCCCATACTTTCACTTATAAAAGCTGAAATCTCAGTAGAGTATCCCTTTATCCAGCATTCCTGTGGTTCTGAATATACAATCTTGTTCCAGTATTATCACCTAGTTAAGTCCAAGTTCTTTATCCAGCTCTTTCATTAATCTTGAGAAAGCTTCCTATTCTGCCATTTTGCATTTGCAAGAGTTTTTTAGTTAATCTGTTTTGTCTGATATTAGTATAGGAGGCATCCCTGCTCTCTCTCTCTTTTTTTAAAATATATTTCTTATTTTTTCTAAAAGATTTAGATTACATAAAATGTTACATAAAAAAATATAAGGGATTCCCATATGCCCCACTCTCCACACCTCCCACTTTTCCCCATGTTAACAACTTCTTTCATTGTGTGGTACATTCATTGCAATTGAACACATTTTGGAGCATTGCCACTAATGATGGATTGTAGTTTTAGTTAATTTTGGTTAATTTTTTGGTTAATTTCACAGTGGTTAATTTTGCATGGAGCATCTTTTTCCATTTTCACTTTCATCCTTATTTGTCTTTGGATTTAAAGTGGTTCTCTTTTAGACAGCATATAGTTAGATTATATATATTTTTAAGATTTATTTTACTTTTATCCATTTTAACTCCACCCCCCGACCCCCCATGTTTGTTGTTTTGTGTCCGTTCACTGGGGAATTCTCTGTGTCTGTTTTCTGCCCTCTCTTCTCATCCTTCTCCTCCTGTCTTCACCAAGATTCGATCCTGGGAACCTCCAATGTGGGAGAGAGGCATTCTGCCACCTGTGCCACCTCATTTCCTGGTTTTTCGGCGCGTCTCATCTTGGCTTTCCCTTGTGTCACTCCCCTGTTACGTCATCATCTTGCTGCATGGCTATGCGGGGCCTGACGGCATGCCTTCCATATTTTTTCTTTCTTTCTTTTTTTTAAATTTTGCCGGGAAGTCCTGGGAATCGAACCCAGGCCCCTCTATATGGGAGATGTTTGTCCAACCATTTGAGCTACACCCATCCCTTAGATCATATTTTTAAATCCATTCTTGTCAGTTTTTGACTTTCAGTTGGTGAATTTAAAAGCATTTTCATTTAAATTTATTATGCATAGGCAAAGACTGCCTTCTACCATATTGCTTTTTTTTTAAATATGTCATATTTTTTCTGTTCTGTAATTCCTCCAATGCTGCCTTCCTTCGTGTTGATTTTTCTAGTGTACTCTTTAGATTCCTCCTCATTTCTTTTTCTGTGTATTTTTTCACCGTTTTCCTAGTTATCTTCCTGGGTATTACAGTTAACATAAATTTATAACAATCTAGTTTGAAATGCTATCAACTTAAATCCAGTACCATACAAAACTCTGCTCCTTTAAAGCTCTGTTTCCTCTTTTTATGTTATTATCACAAATCATGTCTTTATACTAATTGTATGCCCACTAATATAGAGTTATAGCTATTATTTTATGCATTTGCTTTTGTAAATCATATAGGAAACAAAGAGGAACTAACAAACCAAAAATACAATAATATTGGCATTTATATTTTATGAAGTTCCTTTTTTCCCCAGAGTTCTTAATTTCATCGTATGGCTTGAGGTTTACTGTGTAGTGTCTTTCCATTTCAGCCTGAAGGACTTTTTTTAATGTTTCTGGTGGTTCAGGTCTACTAGTGACATAGTTCCTTAGCTTTTCTTTTTTTACTATTATTATTTCTTTTACCAGGCAGTCCCAGGGATCGAACCCAGGTCCCTCCATATGGGAGGCGGACATCCAACCATCTGAGCCACATCCGTTCCCCCTTAGCATTTCTTTATCTAGGAATGCCTCTATTTTTCCTTCACTTTTGAAGGATAGTGTTGCCAGATACAGACTTTTTGGTTGATAATTTCGGTTTGCTTTGTTTTATTTTTCCCTTTTCTTTTTCCCCAGTTCTTTAAATTGGTCGTTGCCTTCTGGTCTCCATGGTTTCTGATGAAAAATTGGCTATTAATCTTTCTGAGAATTCCTTGTATATGATGAATAGCTTCTTTTTTGCTGCTTTCAGGATACTCTGTTTGACTTTGTCTTTGGATAATTTGATTGTAGTGTGTCTCAATGTGGCTCTCAGTTCATTGAGCTTCTTAGATGTGTTGATTCATGTCTTTTGTGAAATTTGGGAAGTTTTTGACTATTATCTCTTCAAATATTCTTTCCACTCCTCTGTCTTCTCTTTCTTGGATTTCTATAATGTGTATCTTGTTCTGTTGAAAATGTCCCAGAGTCCCTTGGTGTTGTCTGTTTTTCTTTCTGCTCCTCATACTGGATTTCAATTGTTCTGTCTTCACGTTCACTGATTCTTTCTTCTTCCTACTTAAATATGCTCTTGAACCCCTCTAATGGATTTTTTATTTCAGCTACTATACTTTTTAGCCCCAGGATTTCCATTTGGTTACTTTTTATACTTTTTATCCCATTGCTGATATTTTCTCTTTATTCAGACACTGGTCTCCTGGTTTACTTTATTTCAGTGCTCATGGTTTCCTTTAGCATGTTGAGCATATTTAAGGCTGTTGATTTAAAGGCTTTGTGTAATACGTCTAATGTCTGGACTTCCTCATTGATGCTTTCTGTCATTTTGTTCCCTGTGAATGGGCCATATTATCTTGTTTCTCTCTCTTTTTAAAAAAAAAAAAAAAGCAAATCAATTTTTTAAATAAAGCATGCAATTCATTCAACGTGTACAATCAGTGGTATTTGATATAATCACACAGTTGTGCACGCCAATCATTATTATTTTCATTATTTCAATAATAATAAAAAACAGATAAACTAGAAAATTCTCCTCTCAATCTGTTTCCTCTACTGTACATAGCTGCTTCTTCGTTTCTCTTTATGCCTTATTATTATTTTTTTTAAAACTGTACAGCTTAAATATTATGTTGACTCTGGAAGTCCTATTCTTCTCCTTCCCTAAGTTTTGCTATTGTTATTGTTAAGGGCTGCAGTCATTCATTTTCTTTAGTTTCTTATCCAAGCTATTTTTATAAAAGTTGTATTCTCTGTTTCTTAATCTCAGCAGTCAGTCAGCGACCTAGCAGAGATTACCTTAAATAGGTGGAGCCAAAAACAAAACAAAAAAAAGGCCCACAACTTTTCAAGTCTGCACATTAGCTGTGAGCTGGGGTACTGTTTCAGTGTTAAGCCAGGTTTGTCTGCACTTTACCTGCTGCTTGCATGGAGGCCAAAAAATCTCCAGAGTTGCAAGCATAGGGTCCTTTCAGGTCTTTTCTGAGCACAAGTCTGATCCTGGGCAAGTGTGTTTTACTTGGATTCCCTGATATATGCAGTAGTCCTTCAAAGCTCCCCAGAATCTTACTCCTTAGCTTCCTTCTTCCCACACTTTGAGTCTGTGTGCTGCCTGCCCTTCCTGTTGTCTCTTGCCCCTGAAATGCTTTTGACACTTGCCACCTGGAAAGTCACCCCAGCATAAGGGGGAACAAAACAAAGATCAGCTTCTTTTTAGTCAGTCAGGAAATTACCATACAAGTCAAAATGCACCACCACAGTTTTTTGAGAACAGGTTTATATTGTCCGCCTTGGTACCAGCAAGCCATTCACCAGGAGTGCATGCTCCCAACCCAGTTGTTGCCCCCAGCTAAGGAATGGGGGATAGTAGTCAGCAAAGCAAAAATGCTACAATACTTTCTTTTTGAAATATTGTAGTCATTTTGTTTTTAAAACAATCTCTTAATTGCTATGTAGGCTTTTGATTAGGTTCCAGAGCTTCAAAAAAGTTGATTCCATTTTTACCAGCTTAGTGGTTTTTTCAAAGATGAGACCAATTCTTGAAGCTCCCTACTCCACTATATCTATACTGTCACCCTAAGAATTTCTTTATCTTTTTTTTCCTGCATTTATAGTTGATATAAATTGATACCAAAGTATCCCATTAGGAAAGTGACACATGTGGACTGATACCTAATTACAGTGTAAAATAGTTTTTCAGTGAAGATTGATGGCCTCTGATATGTTTTTTAACTGTATTCTTTTTTCCGATATGAATAGCTTAGGAATACACTCCGTTTTCTTTTGGGAAATGTGACTGGTTTCAACCCCAAAACAGATTCGATTCCTGCTAAGGATATGTATGTCATAGACCAGTATATGCTACACTTACTGCAGGATTTTGCAAGTAAGGTAAGTGTGAATTAATGTGTTTTAGAAAATAGAAATATCAACATACTGTATGTTAAAATTTTTATTTCATAAGAATAAAAAAAGCCTTGCTAAAAATACTAACTATAGCAATGAGAAAAGTTTATATATATATATATATACACTTTTTATTTTGATATAATTTCAAACTTACAGGACAGAGAAAAGTTATATTTGACAACTTTTATACTTGCTAGATTGTTGTAGACCTTAGGTATGAAGTATTAAGATTTCCTTTCTAGGTTCTTAAAAGACATGAGAAATACTGGGTGGAAACAATATGCCCATCCTTCCCCTCAGATCAGATTTTTTTCTCAAGATCAGTTTTTTTTTTTTCTAATAGGAAGGAACAAAGTAGTTATATTTTATTTAGCTGCAGAATTAATAAGATGATTTTCATGTGTCTTGTAAGTTATTTGTTTCTTTCAATATAAGCACAGATAATTTGTGTTTTCTCAAAATTTGAAATGTGGTTACTTCAGTGTACCTTTAAGTCAGAGGAGCACACAGATTTTTTCACCCAGTGTTATTTTTCAAGCAGAAATGAGGGAACATTAATGAACATTAGTACCCCGCACTATTTGCCGTTTTTAAATGGCATGATTATCATTTAAAAACCTTTTCCTTTCCTTTGATGAGTGTTCTTTTGTAGTTTCCAGGTTAGAATATTATGTATTTCTTCAGGGTAATCCAGCTTGTTTTCTAAAAATGACCTTTAAAATACTCCTAAGAGGGCTTGCATATCATGTTTTGTATTTGTCTGCCTTTGAGACAAAGATTTTGAAGAAACATATTTTGCTCATTATATGTTGCATTTTCACTTACCCTGGATTTCAAATATGTTTTGGCTGTGTTCCCAAGATTACTGAGTCATATAAACAATATGATTTTGGAAAAGTTGTTCGGCTATTACAAGCATTTTACACCAGAGAACTCTCCAACTTTTATTTCAGCATAATCAAAGACAGGTATGTATGATTGAATAATAGAATACTCAACACGTATTTCTTCAGTGCTTACTTTGTTCTTTATGAATGTTCAGTGTACAGTGGTGAGCAAAGCAGGAAGTATTGTGCATTTATTAAAAAATTGGGGGTGCGCACAGCAGATGTGGTTCAAGTGGTTGAGCACCCGCCTCCTACACGGGAAGTCCTGGATTCAGTTTCTGGTGCCTCCTGGGAAAAACAAAAACAGACAAGCAAAACAAAAGGGGAGGGAAAAAAACAAACAAGGAAGCCGATGTGGCTCAGTGGTTGAGCGCCAGCTTCCCACATACAAGTTCTGGGCTCAATCCCCAGCCCCCAGTACCTAAAAAAAAAAAAAAATTTTGGGTTTGGAATCAAGCCTAATTTTTTTTTTTTTTTTTTTTGCCCTGCCACTTACTAGGTATATGATTTTGGCCAACTAATTCAATAATGTCAGTTCTTCATCTGTAAAATGGGGATGATAATACCTACCTCATAATGTGTTTTTGAGCATTAAAAGATAATGTAAGCATGTGAGTAATGCTTAATTCTGTGTCTGACAAAGTATTCAGTTATTAATAACTGCTAATATGAGATATTGATGACATGGCTGCCCTCAAGGAGTTTGCAAATATTGAGAGGAGAGAGAAGTATACAGGCAATTATAAAATAATAATTTTGTGTTTCAGCAATTTGCTTTTAGAATAGTGCTTAGTGCTATTTTATGTCTTCATTTATTGCTCCAGTGTGCAGGTGATGGTGCAATCTTTATAGTAAATAATCCAATGTGAGGTATCAGCCCCAGCCTACTCAAGGCAACCCAAGAGTTCCCACAGAGGGATTAGAACCTCAAGTCCTCTTTTAAAAGACTAAAAGCATTGTTGGGGATCACATTTTAAATATCGTCAACTAAAGAATAATTTTTTCTTGATTTAACACATATAACACAGTAGCCTAGGTTATAGTTAATAGCTACCTGAAAATCAGAATTAGACATAGCATAGCCTCTGAGTTTTTTTGAGGAGTTGGGCACACATGGAGGGAATAAAGTGGAATAGAGAATAAGTTATCAGAAAATTGCATGACAGAATATTTTATTCTTTAATTAGAAGATGATTGGAGCCATAGAATTAGCTACTGGAAGGATAAATTCAAACTAAGGCAGATCCTATCTTAGTGATCATGATATATAAAGTGATATCAACTGCTGAGTAAACTCTTCTGGTTTAGGCTTTATTGTGATCATGAAAATGGTGCCAAACGACGCTCTTGCCAGACTGCATTAGCTGAAATTTTGGATGTAATAGTTCGTTCTTTTGCTCCCATTCTTCCTCACTTGGCTGAAGAGGTCTTCCAGCACATACCTTATGTTAAAGGTAAGGCATACTTGATTTGTCTTCTAAATGAAAAGTTCCCCCTGATGAGAGTGCAGCTTTTAATTTTATCTACTTCAAAGAAGGAGCACTTACTCATCTATGATGAATGCTTTGTCATGACATTTCTTGGTCATTTAGTAGCTTCTGCACTAATTGCATCAGGGTAGGGAGAATTTCAGAATGGCCTTTGAGCCATCTCCATTGCTTTCAGATAGGTATTATCAGCTTTACAATATTGAGAAATCACTTTATCTTAAATACTCCTGTAACTGTTTCCAAAACATGTTTTAGGTTTATTAAAACAAAAAGTATAGTGCTTTTTAATGAATATTTTTAGGATGGTTCCCCCTCCCCCAATTAAATGGAGCTCATAGTATATGAGAAACTAGAGAAGTTTAGAAAGAAGGGGAGGAAAGTTGATCATAATCTTACTATCCATAGACAACTACTGTTAATATTGGGATATTTCTTACATTTTTTTCTATAGTTAATATTGGGATATTTCTTACATTTTTTTTCCTATAGTTTTTTTGACATCTTACTTTAGATTTTATCTTTTCTTTAAATGTAACATAATTATTTCCCAATATTGATATAAATATTTGGTAAATATTTTTCATGGCTCTATTATATTTTATCACATGATTAATTAGCATAAATTACAATTCCTATTTCCCACTGTTAGTAAATGTTTAATAGTTAGAGCTTTATATACAG
>PVKH010029618.1:0-12632 GCA_004027955.1 Chaetophractus vellerosus | reverse complement strand
TGAAATGAATTTCAAACAGAATTTTAAATAAGGGTGGACATATGTTTTGGCAGAGAGTAAGGGCATCAGTCTCTTCTAGCCAAGGAACTTTAAAGGTGGGATGATAGAATCTGAGTCTGGTCCACTGGATTTGACACTCTGAACTGAACAAGTATAACAGATGAGCACAGTTCAGAGAGGGAGGGCACACAAACATGTTTTAGTTAAAATATCATGAGCTTCCAAGTCAGTGGGACCAGCTTTAATAACCCTCTCTGCCACTTAATAGCCATGTGATTTTGGACAAAGTGCTTACTCTTCGAAATACAAATTCTTCAACTATGAAACAGGGATAACAACATCCGTAATTCAGGTTCATAAATACAAGAAATAATATAAAGTGCCCAACACTTAGAAAATGGATTAACTAGGAATCTTGGTTACAGAACCACAACCTGAAGTAGCTTAGGGAACTTACTGGCTTATTGCATTAAAGTACTGGAGAGGAAAGTTGGATGGCTGGAACTAAGGGTTCCAATGCTATCAGGTTCTTTTAATCTAGTCTGACATTTCAGCATGGTTGTTTCTCAGACTGCCAGAGAATATGACTATTGGGACTCCAGGCACATATCCTTACACCTTCACAACCAGATAAGAAAAGTGCTTCTTCTGGTCCTGTTTGAAAAAATCCTGAAGAAAGATTATGATTGTTCTATTCTTCATCATACACCCATACCCTGGGCTAGGGTAAGAAAATGGGAAAGTTTCCGTTCAAAACACTTGTTAAAGAAGGAAAATAGAGACACAGCCACTGAGAGAATAGGTGTAAGCCAAGCAGCCATTTTACTGGGTGACTATTACAGCAAACTCAGTAAGTGGTAAGCTAGAATTGTTTTCCACAAGATAACCAGAAGCTTCCTTATATATCTGAGCCAAGTAATAATAATTTCATCTAAGAAATATATATTTTATATTATTTTGAACTAAATGATTAATTCAGTAGGTCATTTGTGGACACTGATATGAGATAAATTACTCCACTTAGGATAATTTTACAAATAACTATAATTAATGCTCTAAAGTATTGAAACTTTTATTTTGAATTAGCCTAAAATATATTATATTCTTTTTGTGACAGATTATATAAAACAAATATATATTTTTCAAATTCAAGACATTATGAATATGAAATATCATACTGTGTTACAACACAACACTACCCTCAAGAACCATTTTAGTGCTTATAACTGCTTCAATCCTTCATTCCGAGACCCAGAGAACATCTTTTCAGTCAACAGTTGCTACTTCTCACTATTCTTACTGTGTATGCTTAAAAAAATCCCCTCCATCCTATCATCCTTCATCCTACTTCTAATTGCTAAGGATTAAACACCCAGGTAATTAATGACTGTGAGGAAAAGAAGACTCTCAGTTAAGGGGTATTTTGTAGGGAAAAAAAGGTAGATTGGCTTTGGTCCAAAGAATGGTTATTATAGGTGTTCAAAGATTGTTTTCTCCTTCAAGTTCTCAAAGTGTTTGGCAAGTTGGGAGCCAATTTCTGTCTGAAGTTCTAGGTACTTCAGAACATTAAGTCAAGAAACATTAAACTTTGTGGGGGAATCAAAGTTGACTGAGGCATTGGAAGTCTTTGAGTTACTGAAACACCTTTTATGAAAGTGAACTATATAGAGCATATCATCAAAGTTTAAACTGTGAGATTTGGATTATATGTAATAGGAATTCAGAATAAATATGTTACAATATTTCAAAGTGAAATTATTTGACCGAGGATATATTGGATAATGAATTTCTGAACTAGATATTCTGAAGAATTGTCAACCAGATTAAGAAAATCTTGTCCCCAAATTAGATCATTAAAGTGACTGACAAAATAGCAACTGAAACACAAATCCCTCAGAGTCAACTCAGTAATCCTTATTGACACTTAATAATTTCTACGTTTTCTCTAAAATGCGATTTTAATTCTGCTATTGACCAAGTACTGACAGTGTAGTAACAATCTGTTTCAGGGCAAATGACCCTGAAGAAGCCAAGAGAACATGCATCCTGTCATTGCTTGTTTCACAGTCTTCAGAAAGGTTTGTGATATCATCATCCATAAACATAAAGAACATGTCCTAATATTTTAAGTAGCAAGTGCCCAAATACTTAGAGAATTTAATCGTCAGAGATTGCGCATACTTAAAAGGGAAAGTATGTTGAAGGAAAGATCAGGCAGGACAGGAGAAATCAGAAGAGCTCTCTTCTGTGTTTTCTCTTTCAGAAAGGCTAGAGTGGTCACATAAAATATAATTTTCTCAAGTGATTAAAAGAAAAAATGAGTGATAACAAGTCATGATTACCCACAGGCAAAGAGAACATAGTTCATTCAGACACCAACTGCCAGCCATTCTAAGAGGGTAAACCCACAGACAAAACCAGTGCCCCTGCCAAGGCATTAAGTCTCTCCAGCTATGTAAACTGCAAAGAGTTTGCAAAGGAACAAATCCAGGACATAACCCCCTTGAGGACAACAAAAGGGATACTTGTCCAGACATTCACATTGCATCATGCCACTTCACAACTTATAATGAGACTAGAAAAAGAGGCATGGATTTGGCATGGCTCAGTCCTTTTGCTCTCATTCCATAAGACAAGGCAAGCATATCGTTATTCTCTGGTTTACACTTTATCTGCTTGAATCCACCTACTGAGGCAGTGACAAACCTGTTAAATCAAACTAAGCCAAGTCAATACAGTGCAGTCAAATAACTCACAATATTCAAAGAGGAAAAAAGGTGCTTTGCTATAAACCACAAAACATATTAGCAATCATGCAAAACCTGATACTTTATTTTGGGGACAAATCTAAGCACCTTTTCCTTTCCTTCCCACTTTCTATCTCATTGATAATTGGGAAAGCTTCCAGGAGAGAGAAGTTAAAGAACTTTTGTATGTTCCCACTCCTCTGAATGCTTAAGTTATATTTTACTACTACACAAATATTTAAGCCCATACCTCTCATAGTGAGGAACAAGAACTTTACAGATAAAAGTTCTGATTGGATAGATCATAGCTACCTAGCTATATAGATGATAGATTGATAAGACACATAAATACATACATAGATATATACATAGCTAATCAAAGTGCCTTTGGCCACCATGATTTTTAGGGTACAATATTCCACTCCTAAGTCTTCCATATTTACTCATCAGACCAAATATTTATAACCTGCCCATTTAAAAGAAGGGAAGGGGTCACAGATTCTGACATTCACAAATCTAAGGCAGTATCTAAGGTGTAAAAACGTGTCCATTTCATGGACTTTATCCCCTGGCATCTTGGGTTTGTCTACATTTTGCCCTATTTAACACAATTTTATTTTCAGATTTGTATATATTTTTATTCTAAGTCTTATATTTTAGGTAAACTTGGGGGAATTTTCCCCACTGCTAATATTTAGAATGTAAAATAGTATCCATAGTAAACAATATGATTTTTTTTAAAACCTAGTATAAGAGATTTATTGAAAATTCTTCATTCTTATTATCTTGACTTTATTTTCAAAACATTAGAGGAAAATTAAGAGGACTACCCTTGGTATATGGCTTCTTTTTCCTGCTGTCATATCTTTGAATTCTTTTTTACTTATGCTGATGATAATATGGGAGGAAAAATAATATTCAACATATTTGTATTTCAGCAATAGGGAAGACATGAGACTTCAATAATTAGATGGCTTTATGTCCTGCTAAATAGTGAAGAAGAATTTTGCATTAGTCCAAGTTATCTAGGGAAACAGAACCGACAGGAGATATCCATAAATATTATGAGATTTTACAAAATTGTCTCACACGACCATGGGGATGCACAAGTCCAAATTCCATAGGGCAGGCTGCAAACCAGGGGCTCTGATGAAACCTTGATGTGATCCCAGGAGATGCTGGCTATCTGCAGTAGAGATGGGAATTCTCTCTGACCACTGAAATGACTTCCACTTTTAAGGCCTTCAGCTGATTGGATGAAACATCATTCATTGCTGACAGCAATCTCCTTAGTTGATTGTAGATGTAACCAGCCATCTATGCAATCAACTCACTGATGATTAAAGTCCATGAAACACCCTTGTGTTACAATTAGCCCAGTGCTTGCTTGACCAAACAATTGGACACCATTCCCTACAAAGTAGACAATTAGCCTAACCATCACAGTCCACCCCTTGTCAACCTGGCAGCCATACAAATCACCTTAAGCTATACTTATCTCTAAATAAAAACAAAACATTATATATTTTGGCCTAACAATATTCAACTGTACTGTGTACAACCGGAAAAACACTAAATCCCTCCAGAATAGACTGTAAGTCCTTGGGTAATAATCACTCTTAAACCTGACATTCTTAACTACTATAACATGAAACTAATACAACTTATGTCATTTGACAAGGGGAAAGGTTAGGGAAGAAAATAAAGATAGCATTTTATGTACATATACAAACATACTCATAACGAAACAAGGGAGAAATATTCATGACCATTACAGTCCTCATCTCTGTAAATGGTCATGTGATTGAAGTTCATATTGATCACTATCTTCTTCCACTAGCCATTTCAAATTCCCTTTACCCTCAGCAAGCTCCTCGGCTGGCCATGGTTCTTTGCCTGGTGGGGTGACTCAAGCTTTCAGTCCAGAAGATTCTGGGCCATTGTTAGTCCTGCCTAGATTGGTTTGTTACAATTTTCAATTGACTTTAATCACAGGGTATGGTATTTCTAAGAGACGCCCCAGCAGAAGTCCTGTATTCTAGGTCAACTTTTCTTTACCTCCATTGTGTAGGTACAGTCCTACTTCCCCTTGATAGTCAGGATCAATCACCCCAGCCAGTACAGTAATTCCCTTCTTTGCCTGTTGATTCAGAGGTAAGAGGAGCCTAAAGTGTCCAGGAGGCAGTCTTAACTTCCAGTTCAATGGAATCATTGTTGTGTTCCTTGGTGGAAGCATTCCTCTTTTTGGAACTAAGACTGTAGATTAGCAGAGCTTAAGGTTGCAGGGACAGGAACCAAAAATTTTCCTAGTGGATCAATAGGGGTAATAGTGAGTGATGCCACTCCCACTTCCACACTTTGATTCCTGGATCCATGAATCCTGGCTATGAGAGAAACAGCAGAGTGGACACTGATTTACAGCATAAACAGCCTTCTGGAGAATACTGCTTGTCCCTGCAAGGTATTGCCACCAAGTTCACACCCATGTGAGTCTTCAAAAGGTCAATCCATCGTTTTAGCAATCCAGCTACTTCAGGATGTTGGGGAACATGGTAAGACCAGTGAATTCCATGAGCATGTGCCAATTCCCGCACATTATTTGCTGTGAAGAGGGTTCCTTGAACAGAAGCAATGCTGTGTGGAAAACCATGGTGGTGGATATTACATCCTTTTCCCCCAGACCTCTCTGTCACCAATTTTCCAATCATGTTCCTTCCAAGTCCCTGACCATCCAGCCAAAACATTGGCAACAGCCCATGAATCAGTATAAAAATGCATCTCCGCCAATTCTCCTTCCAAGCAAAATGAACAACCAGGTGCACTGCTCAAAGTTCTTCCCACTGGGAAGATTTGCTCTCACCACTGTCCTTCAGAGATGTCCCAGAAAGGGGCTGCAGTGCTGCAACTGTCCACTTTTAAGTGGTACCTGCATTTTGTGCAGAACCATCTGTAAACCAGGCCCAAGTTTTCTCTTCCTTGATCAACTTATTGTAAGGAACTCCCCAAGAGGCCAGAGCTGTGGGCTTGGAGAGAGAGAGTAATGTGGCAGTAGTGGTGACCATGAGCAATTGGGCACTTCCAACTTACTTGTGCCTTCAGGACACGCTCGAGCCCTATCTCATATATGCCTCTATCAAATAACGATGGAGTGCTTCTGTGCACGCCCAACTTTATGGTTTGGTGGGTCAGGCAATACCCAGCTCATGATAGGCAACTCAGGTCTCATGATAACTTGGTGGCCCAAGGTTAAGCATTCAGTCTCTACTAAGGTCCAGTAGCAAGCCAAAAGCTGTTTCTCAAAAGGGGAGTAGTTATCTGCAGAAGATGGCAGGGCTTTGCCCCAAAATCCTAAGGGTCTGCATTGTGATTCCCCTATAGGGGCCTGCTAAAGGCTCCAGGCAGCAACTTTGTTTGCCACTGACACTTCCAGCACCATTTGATCTGCTGGGTCATATGGTCCAAGTGACAGAGCAGCTTGCACAGTAGCATGGACCTGTGGCAGAGCCTCCCCTTGTTCCAGTCCCTACTCAAAGCTAGCAGCTTTTCTGGTCACTCAGTAAATGGGCCAAAGTAGCACACCCAAATGAGGAATGTGTTGTCTCCAAAATCTGAAGAGACTAAGCATTGTGCTTCTTCTTTGGTCATAGGAGGGGCCAAATGTAACAGCTTATCTTTCACTTTAGAAGGGATATCTCAACATGCCCCACATCTCTGGACACCTAGAAATTTCACCGAGGTGGAAGGCCACTGTATTTTTGTTGGGTTTATCTCCCATCCTCTCTCATGCAAATGCCTTACCAATAAGTCTAGAGTAATTGCTACTTCTTGCTCACTAGGTCCAATCAGCATGATATCATCAATATAATGGACCAGAGTGATATCTTGTGGGAGGGAGAGATGATCAAGATTCCTGTGGACAAGATTATGACACAGGGCTGGAGAGTTGATATACCCCTGCAGCAGGACAGTAAAGGTATATTGCTGGCCAGTTGAAAGCAAACTGTTTCTGGTGGTCCTTATTAACAAGAATTGAGAAAAAAGCATTTGCCAGATCAATAGCTTCATACCAGGTACCAGGGGATGTGTTTATTTGTTCAAGCAAGGATACCACATCTGCAATTAGAGTCACCACATGGTTAAGTTTATAATAATCTACTGTTATCCTCGAAGATCCATCTGTTTTCTGCACAGGCCAAATAGGAGAGTTGAATGGAGGTATGGCAGGAATCACAACCCCTGCATCCTTCAGATCCTTGATGGTGGCACTGATCTCTACAGTCCCTCCAGGAATCCAGTATTGCTTTTGATTTACTATTTTGGTAGGTAGAGGCATTTCTAGTGGCTTCCACTTGACCTTTCCAACCATAATAGCCCTCACTCCACAAGTTAGGGATCCAATGTGGGGATTCTGCCAGTTACTGAGCATGTCTATTCCAATTATACATTATGAAACAGGGGAAATAGCCACAGAATGGGTCTGGACCCACTGTGACATGGACCTGAGCTAAAACCCGGTCGATCGCCTGACCTCTATAAGCCCCTACTCTGACTGGTGATCCACAGTGACGTTTTGTCACTCCTAGAATTAATGTCACTTCTGAGCCAGTGTCTAATAATTCCTGAAATGTCTGATCATTTCCTTTTCCCCAGTGCACAGTACCGTGGTAAAAGGCCATAGGTATCTTTGGGGAAATTGGGAGGAAGATTAACAGTATAAATCTTTGGCAGTGTAACAGGATCCTTCCCCAAGGGAACCTGGCCTTCCTGTAATTCAGAGGACTCTGGGTCTGTAAACTGTCTCAAGTCTGGGAAATAATTAAGGAGCCACAACTCTCTGTTTCTGTAATTCAGGTTAAGGTTTTATTCACTAGACCTAGAACTCCTCTGCTTATACAGCTTAAGTAGGAATTTAGCAGACTGTCCATCTATTTCACTTCTTGGTACCCCATGATCTATTAGCCAACGCCATAGGTCCATGAGACTCAGACTCTTTCGATTGCTTCTTTGACTCTGCCTTTCATTGTGGTAGCCACACCCACCTTGTCTTTGGTGATTAAATGTTGCTACTTGGCTTCTGCCAGCCAGAAGTGTTTAAGGATTCTAAATACTTAAACCCATAGTGTTTAGGGATTCTAGTTCCATGACAGTATTTCCCACAGTAATATCTGACATTCAGAGAACAACCACAGAGCTCTTCAGGGAAGATGGAATTAGTCTCACAAATTTATTCCTCACAGCCTTGGTAAAAGGTTTGTCCTCTGGACATTCTTGATATGGGTGGACAAGCCTTAAATGGTGAATCCATTCTAGAATTCCAGTCTCTCTAAGCCTTTAGATACCCTCATCTACAGTATACCAGGGTAAATTGGGTATCAATGCCTCAGGCATTGTAGGCCATCTTTTGGTCCATGTTTCAGCCAGCCACCTGAACAAACCGTTAGAGCCCTTTCTAACCCTTCGAGCTACAAGACTGAATCTAGAATCTCTGCTTAGTGGGCCCATATCAATAAATACAGCCTGATCCAACTTTATATTCCTTCCACCATTATCCCGTACCCTTAATATCCATTCCCACACATATTCCCTTGATTTCTGTCTGTATAAATTGGGAAACTCATGCAGTTCTTTTTAAGTATAGCATACTCCCTCATGGGTCACACTTTGTATATCACCTTTGGGTCTTGTTATGATTTTAGTCTAGCTATGGGTCTGGAAGAGAAGCAGGGTGATGGGGGTTGGTAAGAAGATTTAGAAGTGTTTTGCAATCTAATTATCTCAGGGCATTCCCTTGCAGTTTCATCTGGTAAGACAGGATTAATCTCTTCAGGGTGGGGTTGGATGGCAGACTCCTCAGGGCAGGGTGGAGGTTGGGTGATGGTTTCTTCAGGGCAGGGAGCAGGTGGAGACTCCTTGGGGCAAGCTGGAGGTTGGGTGATGCAAGCTTGACGTTGGGTGGTCTCCACAGGGCAGTCCATTACAGGTTTATTTGGCAAAGGTGCAGCAGAATTTAGGGTTTCCATGTCCCCACCAATATCATTATCAACCCATTTGTCTCCATCCCAATCCCCAGAGTTCCACTCCTTTCCAATCAATGCCTTCATTTTAACAGCAGACACCCTGCAAGTTTAAGATTTTGGTTTCTGTTGTAACTCTGCTCCTCATACAATGTGGCTCTGAGTCTGGTTTTCAGAGATCTCAATTCTGTAGCTGCATGAAACAAAATTTTCTTTCAGAGCACACATAGAAACTTTCACATCATTCATGCGGCAGTTAAGTTGCAAATTTGAAATTCAGTTCATTCCTTTTTTTGTGTGACTGTATCCAGAATATTTAGGAATAGCCAGCCAACATCATTGCACCTTTTAACTCCACAAAACTCTGTTAAGGTGTTAAAAACACTCTCACCTTACCTTTTCTAAGCATGGATGTAGTCATATCCAGTGGTGATATTTTGCATATCTCTATTGCCAACTCATGTCATGGACTGTCCATGGCCTCTTGATTATTGGAAACAGAGTCATTACTGCCCTTGAATCTAATCCGAGTAGAGAACCAATTGCAAAAATCCCAGAACCGATTCAGAAATCCCATTTTTAAGATTCTGTTTCTCAAGAACCACTCCCAGTACCACGCTGTATTAGTCAGGATTCTCTAGGGAAACAGAACCAATGAGATATCTGTAAATAGTATGAGATTTTATAAAATTGTCTCACACAACCGTGGGGATGCACAAGCCCAAATTCCACAGGGCAGGCTGCCAACCAGGCTCTGATGAACATCCTTGATGGCTGTCTGAAGTAGAGATGGGATTTCTCTTTGAATGGTGAAGTCACTTCCCCTTTTAAGGCCTTCAGCTGATTGGATGAAACATCACTCATTGCTTACGGCAATCTCCGTAGTTGATTGTAGATGTAACCAGCCATCTACGCAATCACCTCATTTATGATTAAAGTCCATGAAATGTTTGTTTGACCAAACAACTGGGAACCATTACCTAGCTGAGTTGACACATTAGCCTAACCATCACAAATGTCTAGCATGGTGCAGATTAGTTATATATGGCCCAGAGTCCCTGGAGAGAAGGAGATTATAAACTAGTTCAAAAGTTGAAACCAATCTACAGCAAACACTGCAATGCTGACTAAAGGCAAATCCATTTATTTCGAAGTGAGAGAAGTAGTGGATAGGACTGACAACCCCTTATGAAGGTTAAGGATCCAACTGGGTATTTAATATAAAGTCATCACTCACCTCTGCATGCAGGTTAGTACCTGCAGACCAAAGAATTTTTATTGTAATGTCTGAAGGATTCTCTACTACCCAGCTCTTTCCAAAAGCCATGCCTTAAGTTGAGAGAGTTATAAAAGACTAAACCACCGGAGGATTATGATACTTGAGCCACAAAGTTTAGGTCCTTGTAAATTCCCTAAAGAAAAAAAAATCAGTCCTCTCCTCTGAAATATACTTTAATTTTCTTTCTTTGGCTTTTATTGAAGTTTTCTATAAGAAATAACTATATAAACTATTTCTACCTTTTTGAGGACGTTGTCCAGAACCAATAGTCAATACTCTACTTAAGCACTATGTGAGAATTATCCTGTAAAATTTAGTGTTGGGGCAAAAACTGTCTTCCGTTAGAACTCGATGTGGTTCCTAAACATACTAAGAACCTCATACTACACTCTTTCCTTTTCTTTTTTTCTAGTCTGGCAGGAAACAGGATCATATTGGAAACTCAAATATAGCAAATTAATTAACTATTTAGAATTATTTATAACCATCCTCTTACATTTTTACATTTTATTGCTTTTCATCCTGACCTCCTTATTTCTGTTTTAGTAATAACTCTTCTAATATGTTTTAGCTGCTTTAAAACACTTTTTTAAATGAAAAAGATAGTGTTTAAACAACAGAAAATCAATGGCACAAGTATTCACATAAGATTAAAAAATCTTTATTTTTAAAAATCAGTTGACAGTTACTGATTTCTGTAATATAGATTACCTAGAAGAAAAAAACATAACCACCAAAAAAGAGGACATTGATTGTCCCTTAAATTTTTACTTTCAAATTCAGAATACCCTCCATATCGAGGAGAAGGAATATCTGGCAATGAATATGAAAATAAAACTTTAAAAGTAGCAAAGCTTATTTAAAGGTAGAAAACAAAAACTACAAGCCTGGAAAGAGATAAGATTTACCTTGTTCTTGATGTGAAACCACTGTTTCCTGATTGGACTCTTAAAGAGGTGGCATTCCACTGACCTGTGCCATTTAAAGATACCACAAAAGAAGAAGAAACCAGCAATGCATACAGGAGAAAAAAGACAGAAACTTTCTGGGTCTGCCAGGAGGTGATTTTAAAGCCTCTTACTGATAAGATTAATGCTTAGGAAAAACTGCCTAAAGGAGCTTTTAATTTCCAGATATAAACTGTAGTTTCTGGAAAGGAAGTTTGTGAAAGGAAAAGTGAAAATATCAGGAACAAAAACACGTCGCTCATTTATTATGGTACAAAAACAGTACACTAGAGTAATGTGTCAAACTAAAAGTTCAGAAGATGCATTTATAAAATATTAGCAGCATTTATTATGATAATATTTAAAATTCACCAATCCAGTATGGATGTCAGAAAATATTATGCTATTGAATCTTCTGAACAAAAGTAAACCCACAAAAATATCCCACAAAAACTGGGTACTGTCTTCCTTAAATTCTTCACAAATATGACAGATCTCCATAAAAACTCTATTTTTTTTATTGCAGTCTCCATTAAATGAAAAAAAAATCATTAAGTAAAGCAACTTATATTCTTACAGAGGAGTGAAAGGAGGTGTCTGGAGAAAGAAGTTTTCACAAAGTAGGCAGAGAAGAAAGAGGGTAAACTCTGTTGTGGGAAATTAGATCAACATGGAGTCTGAGTATAGACATCTACCTTCTCTCCTATCTAAAACCCTTTGAACAGATAGCATAGATTTTATGAGAGAGAGAATAATTACTGAAGCACAAAAAGGTATATTAGCAGAATTTTAAGGAATTCCTCAAAGAAAAATCAAGTGGGTGTGACTCGACAGAGAAACAAGAACAGAGAAACCATAGCCAAATCCTACTGTAGGCCCAGAAGAAGAAATAGTAAAGATTGCTATTCCCTGGGTTTCCCCTCCTTAGAAAGTACCTGGATATAAGCCCCTATGCAACAGGAAAGGTAGGGAGCTCCCAAATGGATTACATAGAATATACATTGTGATGGCTAGGCTAATGTGTCAACTCGGCCAGGTAATTGTGCCCAGCTGTTGGGTCCAGCAAGCCTGGGGCTAATTGCATCTGCATCAATCAGCAAGATTGGATGAAGAATGGATGGCTGTTATCCATTCAGTTGACTGCTTATAAAAGGGAACTGATTTCAACATTCGGAGAGAATTTCCCAGCTCGTCCTTTGACAGCGAACTTCTCCCAGGAACTCATCGACGACCCTTCATCAGTCTTTCATCCGAGCAAACTCATCGAGGACCCTTCATCAGTCTTTCATCGGAGCCCCTGGCTTGCAGCCTGCCGGTGGAACCTGGACTTGTGTATCCCCACGGTCACGTGAGAGACTCTTATAAAATCTTATATTTTTAACAGAGATCTCGTGTTGATTCTGTTTCCCGAGAGAACCCTGACTAGAACAGCTGGTACCAGGAGTGGGGAGTGGTTCTTGAGGAACAGAGTCTTAAACATGGGATATCTGAGGTGGTTCTCTACTCTAACAGGACTCAAGGGTACTGATGACTCCCATTCCAATAATGAAGAGGTTGCTAAGAGTCCATGGCGTGAGCTGGCAATAGAGATACGCAATATAGGCTCACTGGATTCCCCTACTTCCTCGCTTACAAGAAGCAAGGA